>BMAO01014385.1:0-84229 GCA_019973975.1 Trichonephila clavata | reverse complement strand
TGAAGGCAGTTCTCAAAAGATATGAATGAGATAATGGTAAAAAATATCAAAACCATATATTTAATATATGTTCATTTTTCTCCAATTAACTTTAAACAAGTCAATTGTTTTAAATCAGTATATTTCTTTGAGGAACTATTAATTTCTTAGAAAATTAAATTATGCGCTTAATTTTAATATGTTGGCAAGCATTTGCAGGATAAATTGATGCATTTTTTGGGTGATTCAGGCTTATAATTCTTTCAGTTTTGTTGCATTCTTCGGTTGAGAGATAGCCGAAACATTTGTTCATGCTAATCCTTATAAAGTTTAGATTCTATGTAAAATTATTCTTGGGCAATCATATTCATCATCTCTCTCTGAATTTAGAGATCCTGGGCACTAACATGGATTGAGACTCTCGCGTCAATAATAATAAAAAAAAGGTGAATAAAATGTTGTATTTATGACAAATGTTCATAAATGAAAAAAAAAAAATGTTTGTCATTCTGCCTATTTTATTAATGCGTAGGAGTATTGTGTTGACGATTAAAATAAGGTAGTTCGGAGTTGGGTTCCACTAATCATTGGAACTTCGGCATTTATCTGTCTGACAAACTTGGTACTATTTGCAAACTTCTTGTTTAAAATTGAAGTATATATATAACATATAAAACAAGATTTGTGTGTGTGCTCAAATAACAAAGAGAGAGAGAGAGAGCGAGAAAGCAAACCATTCAATTTTTACAGAAAAATTATTAAATTTATAAAGTCATTTTAAAATACTACTTCTGCAATATTTGACGTATATTTGTCAGAATGTTTTTTTCTTTGGAAGAGGTTTAATTTTTTTTATTGTTTAACATTTTTATAATTTTGAATATGGCCGCCTATCCGGTATAGTGGTTAGAGATGCTGGCTGTGGTGCCGTAGGTCCTGGGTTCGAATCCCGGAGAAGGCATGGGTGTTTGTAAATGTATAGTGCCTTCGTGGCATGGGGATACTCTCTAAATAGCCATCGAACCGCAAGTCCTCTCGTGAGGTTGGTGGAAGGGGAATAAAGGTGGGAGGCCCTTGGCCACACACCCAGGGTGTTCTCCCTCAAAACTGGGGCGGAACCTAGCAAAATCGTCCTGTCACCTGCAAGGTGCTCAAAGCTAAGGCTAACGACAGGCGTAAAAATCTAACCCTTAGCCGCGATGAATTTCGTGGACCTTGATTTGATGTTACTGTTGATCAGGTGGCATAAGCAACATAATTTTGAATATTTTTTTATATATAATCCAATATTTTCTCTTAAATTAAGTAAAGTTACCAATTGTTGTAATATAAGTGATGGAAATAAAAAAAAGTCACGCACATATTAAAGGCTTCGCAACCAAAACATACTGCAAAAAAAAAAAAAAAAAAAAAAAAAAAGTCTCTTTAGGAAAATTTATTTTGGAACCGCGTTACTCTTTTGTATGTTATCAATGGTACAATGAACTTCAGGCCATGTTAGGAAGTATATTGAGAAAATTATTTTAGAATTACTGATCTAAAGTAACATTATAAAACCCTAAAACAATCACATAAAAAAGTAGAGAGCACTGCAAATTTTGCTTTTGATCATCTGTTGAATTAAAGTAAGTTACCACGTGTTGACGATATTGACTTGAAAACACGTAACATACCAGTAGACAAAAGGGATCACTCCTGTCCGGAGAGGCTGTTACTGGCTTATTTAGATACATCCACAACGTCGTCTGTTTTATTTCGAATGCACGAGTCTCTCCTCTTTTTTAAAGGTATTGGGAATTCGTACTTCCGGCAAAAATGTGTATCGAATTTCGTTTTATTTGTATGCCAAGGGATTGAGAGAGTTAATTTTCCTTTGTAATTGAAAGTTTTTATTTACTACAGTAAGACCTCACTTAAAACCGGGATACATTAAGAAAGACAAGTTTTTAACTAAGTCATATTGAATAATATCGTCCCAACGCTTGTGTATAGAAATATGAAAAAACAGGGGGCTAAGATAAAAGAATTAAAATTTTTTTCCAATTTTTTAACAGGTATCTTAATTTTACAATATGTATTTTTAAATTTTGTATTACAATAATTAGTGACATTTTTATCGCTAGTTTTGATTTGGACTATTAAATCCTATTCATAATACTGATTCATACACATTTAAATAAATAATTTGCGTTTTGTTTAAAAAAATTTCTCTCTCTCTTCCCACAACATATTTTTTTATTTCTTTTTTCGTTCTGAAGTCATCTGACATCATTTAAATTTCCATAATATTAAATATATATTATGTTTAGTAAGCAGTTGTCCATAACAAGGCATCGCATTCGTAAAATATGTCCTGCCTTTGAACTTTTTTCAAAGTTAGAATAATTTTATGTAAAGTTATCAAATTTCCATGATATAGTTGAGTTATTTTTTGAACAATAGATTTTCCCTTTGCCTCTTATCTTCTCAAAAAAGTTAATTTTGTTATCTTTTTGTCCATTCAGCCAACTTTTCGTCATTATTTCATCTTACGTCAAAATTTTACCGCGTGTAAATATAACGGTATTTGAATTAAAACAAGCCGCCCATCCGGTATAGCGGTTAGTGACGCTGACTGCTGTGCCGTAGGGCCTAGGTTCGAATCCCGGAGAAGGAATGGATGTTTATAAATGTATAGTGCCCCCCTTCACAGCATGGGGGTACTCTAAATAGCCGTCGAGCTGCGAGTCGTCTCGTGAGGTTGGTGGAAGGGGAAGAGAGGTGAGACGTCTCTGACCCCCTCCCAGGGTGTTCTCCCTCTAAATTGGGATGAAACCGAGCCAAATCGTACTATCACCTGTATGGTGTTCAAGGCTACGGCTAACGAAAGGCGTACTACTAGCCCCTTGCCACGATGAATTTCGTGGGCCTTGATCTAATGTTACTGTCAATCAGGCGGCATAAGTAACAACAACGAATGAAAACAATGTTAAGATTGTTACTATGCGGGGAGGGGGAAGATTTGATGTCTTTTAGCTCGTTATATTTCTCAGTAGCAGTGTTTTATATTGCTGGGTCATTATTTAGAGGCACAACTATGTAACATGCCTTTATTTCTGTAGTTTTTTTTTTCTTTAAGAGACTTTTTTTTGGGAAGGGGGGGAATTTTCGATTCGAAGATGCACAGAGTGATCTTTTCACTGTCCCACTTACTGTCTTCTGATTATCAGAAGTGACAGCGATAGCCTAGTGGTAATGGTCTCGAACTCGTGACTGACATATCGGGAGTTCGAGACCCAGTGCCCCGGAAGACCCGCCGTGTAGAGGAGCTGATGCACATTAAATCTGCCGTTGGAGTGGTGTGGTTGGAGAGGGGAGGATGTGGATTCACAGCGGCGTAATGTACAACTCCCGCATCGCGGAGGTCTAGGACTCCAGGGGGCTAAAAGCCTGACTGACGCCAAGTACGGCTTGGCGATCAAAACCTGACTTCGCAAGGGGCCCCTAATATTCTCCGTTACGCCACTGCCTGATCAGGTGTTTGTTCTCGTCACTTGACCGTGGTTCAGAATTACAATGTCTGTCGATGATAGCCATCATGCGACGTTAAAAAACAAATAATCAATTCAAAACAATTATCTCAGTTTTTAATTGCAATCATAGACATATCTAATACTAAATCAGATGCTAAAATTTGATGTAAAGCCTGAGAAATCTATTTTACACGCTTCTGGAGTTTAAGCATTAATCATTCGTTCGATCCATGACTCTTATTACACTCATTCATTCAGAACTTGTTTCATACCGTTCCAATAAGAATAACTGGTTCACTTATTTATAATCTTCTGCACCCAATTTACATTCGTTGATTGTTAGCAATTTGTCCTTTTTTTTTAAACGTGTGTGTGGGAAGATGCTTTTGTGGTTACTGAAAAGATGTCACTGAATTTCAGAAGGTTCCGAATATATCAAGAAAAAGGAGGAGGATGGTAAAAATATGGATCTAGGGTAAGAAATATTCATCATGTCGTTAAAACCTGTTCATGAAGCATAATGAAAAAAAAAAATGGATTATATAATGACCAGAGGTCATTGAATCGCTTATCGAAATCAGATCATGAAGAACTAACAGTCCAAACGGTTCTGTTTGTCTGAAAGTAAATGTATTTCACAAATGCAACAATCTGGCAACTTAAGGGCTTCATTATCAGCAATTATAAATACAGGGTGTCTGAAAAGTATGGCAACACTTTCAAAAATTAATTATAAATAAACAAAGATTTTCACTTATATTTTTTAAAGCTCCGTAAAGAAAAGATTAAAGTTACTACAAAATGAGATGCAAACTAGCGGGAAAACGTCCTTTTTTTTTTTGTGCAAAATTCTCAATTTGCAAATAAAAATATTGCTTTTCCGCAAGAACAAGCTCAAATTGTAGCATGATCAATTGAATTTAAATCTGCAACATATGTACAGCGGGAATTTTAAATTATTTTTAAACGAAATCCACCTTCAAGATCCAATTTCTTTTTGTGGAGTGAAAGATTTATGAGTGATGATAGGTAGCATATTGTCAAAAAACAAAATCTGATCTCCTTAGTAGAAGCTGAAATGACATAACTCGTACAGACTCAACGTGTTGCGCGCACCTTGAAATCGTGCAATAAAATGTTGTTATTTTCTTTATGGAACATAAAGAACCGTAAATGAATATCTTTGTTTATTTGTAATTAAAATTTAAAAGTGTAGCCTATATATATATAAATACTTTTTGGTCACCTGCAATATCGATAACTAAAATTAAATATGCATGTATTACGTAATTATCTTAACATGATTATTAGAAATATTGATTTATCGAAAAACTACTCATTTTTTGAATGAGACACTTTTGAGGCACACAACGAATTTCAATTTCATAACGTCGAATTTCGAAGCCACGGGAAAACTGTTAGTGACTTACCTAGTAATTTGAACACGACGATGAAGCAGTTAAAACTGAAATAATATGATGAGTGAAGCCCAGTGGCTGAATGATAATGCGTAGCGCTTCCACACCACAGGTCCGAGGTTCAAACCCCGAGCTGGGCAAGGTCGACTCAGCCTTTTATCCCTTCAATGGGTCAATAAATGAATACCAAGCTTGATTGGGAATTTAACAGTGGGGCTTCAGATTGACCGGAACATATGCTCATGCAACCTCAGGGCCCAAGGTCACGTATACTAATATGGGCACAGTAGACCTTGGTCCTCATGGCTTTTGCGCCACTGAGTTAAGTTAATATGATTATATAGCAACGAGAGAGGCAAATAAGTTATTTGAAGAAAATGATTAACATATGTTGTGATTTTCTCCAATTTCTATGTACATGTTACAATGGAATATGTGCTCTCAAAAAAAGTCTACAAATTAATTCTTTTAACTTTAAGTGCAACCTGCGCAAAATTTTGCCGTGTGACAACTATTTAAGGACACTTCTCAGGTTCTAATCCCGAGCTGGATAAAGTCGACTCAGTCTTTCATCCCTTCAGTAGGTTCAAGCTTACTTGGGAACTAAACACTGGGGGGTTTCGCGTCAGACCGACCACTTGATCGAAACATCACCCCAGTGCCTAAGATCACGTAAACTAAGATAGACATAGTAGGTCTTGGCCCTCATGGGCTATTGCGCCACTGAGTTCAGTTCAGTTCTCAGGTTCTATGGCGAATTCATATTGGAACTTATTATTATAAATGAACAATTTCGCGGAGTTTCACTGTTGACATATATACTTAAATCCTCCGATTTACACGAAAGGTGTAAATCCCTTTGAAAACCGTGTAAACAGAAATAGTAGTTTTTTATACGTAAAACAACATAATCAAAAACGAACTAAAACGTCCATAATTCATTCATTTATTTCGACGTAAAATAAAACTAAATTGTAACCGTATTGATATCAATCGGAATCCGCTTCTTTGAAAGGTGTCTTCTAGTCATCTCTCTCTCTCTGTGCTTTAGAATTAACATAAATAAAAAGATATTACGACTCGCTGCATTTTTTTGAGTGCTTGGAGAAGTCATACAATTATCTCATTTCATACTTTTTAGTGCGAATCAAGGTAATAAAAATAGCATTTAGCTTTAAAAAAGAAATTTTTTAAAGTTTTTTCATATTTTCCATTCCTACATCTCTAATGTAGGAAGTATTGCTCGTTGAAGATCACGCTGCTACACTTTTTCCTGAGGAGTCTTCAGTTTTCTTGTCGGGGTTTCATTTATGGAATTAAGTTTCCTAATATCTGTTACTCTTTCTCCGTTATTTAGATGATCTAAACCATAGGTTCCCAAACTTTTTAGCCTCATAGACCCCTTGACAGGTTTTTCAGCTTCGGGTAGACCCCCTACTTACCTAATATCAAATTTATACAAATTTATCAAATTAAATGTGTTTTTGACAACTGGTATAGAGCTATTTACTTTAAAAAATTAAAATTTTTAACTGTAGTGAAGTATAGAAGAGTTTAAAACTTAAGAAAACACATGTTAGTTAATTTAATTAGTTAGTTAATTAAATTAAAATATAATCTATATTAATATATAAAAGAAAGAGTTTGTTTGTTTGTGTGTTTCAACTATTCCGGCCAAATTAAGCAACCCAGAAGTGTGAAACTTCGCACGTAGAAGCTGTGGGCCAATATGCTATTAACCTCGAAGAGTTTTTTTCTCGAAATTCGCTTTAGATTTTTTTAAAATTCTATTTTTAAGCGATTTTTCAGCAAAACGGAGATATGACGTCATCAAACATGTCAAGTCTTAACTTTGCAAAAATGAATATTTTGAGCAGTTTTTTGGAGGATTGTAGCCCAATTTTCTATAAATATATTTATTTATGGTTGTATTTATTCGTTTTCTTACTCTTTGTGTTGGAATTTCATTTGTTTTTCAAAAAAATCGTCGTAAAAAAATGTTTTTTCTAAATTTTGTTTAATTGTTTGGCAACAGTCGACTTTCGATGTGTTATAACGTATTTATACTTTTCCGAAAATTCAAAATGAAGGATGTTATTTTTGTTCAGCTTTTTCAAACTAAATGGTCATACTTTCCGGTTGAAAGTGGACAAGGTGTACCGCGTTAGAGTGTACTGATATTCAGGTAATGATTTAGTTCTAAGCTTGGTTGGATTGTGTCGAATCGGCCATTTATTCAGCCAACGCGAGTGGGTGATACTAAAGCCTAGCCGCTGCATTACATTTATGTATCTGTGTAATTTTTTGTTTGTGATTATTTCTTATATACTTTTGTGGTTTGTAATAATGCATGTTGATTGAATAATGGACCAACTACCCAGCTTACAAGGCCATATTTATTGTGCTGGCCACTTTTAAATATATTTACTTTCCTTAAAATGTTTTATTTCATTTTATGCTCCTGATTAATGCTGGATATAATTACAGAAATGTTAGATTGTATTGCATCCATACCACATATAATACTTAAATTCCATTGAATTTAATGTTGACCAGATTTTTTTTTGTCAGGACATAACTTTGCTTCTGGCAATCTTGCAAACGAGAAAACTGTGTCATTTGTAATCGAAAAAATTTTTGTAGAGAAAAAAAGATGCATTTTGAAAAGATTTTTTTTTATATTTTCCTCTGGATTTCTTTAAAATTCTGTGTTGAAGTGATTTTACGTCTCATGCCATCATGGTTTAACGTTGTTTCTGATAATCTGTTCCTCACATAGTTTCTTGGAGATGATATGCATATTTTATGTTATCATACTGTCAGTGGCGGATTATGCGGGTGTCTGACCTGGCGGCAGCCAGGGGCGGCCTCTCTAATATTCTCTCTCTCACTGGGGCCAACGCTGGGGGCCCCAGTGAGAGACAGAATATTAACGTCGCACTGATTAGCAACACGAGGGCTTTTGGCGACGGTCAGCGTAATTTTGAACCATGGTCAAGTGACGCAGACGACACCTGAGCTGGCACCCCCTCTCCTAACTACCACACCACACCAAGGTAGGGGCCCCAAGCCTAATGAATGCAAAGGCCAGCGACAAACCAACCACGCCACCTTGGAACAAGAAATGAAAAGAAAACAAAGATACGATGAAAACCCCGCTAGAAATTTATCGAGATGTAAAAGAAATCCTAATGTAGAAAACTTTGAAAATATTTTTAACAATACCGTATCGAATGCATCAGGTGAATGATCTTTTTTAGTTTTAAAACGTGTTAAAAATAATTTAAGAAGTACTATGGGAGAAAAGAGAAATTGAATAACATGGCCATATTATATACAGAATAAAATGTTTCGGACAAAATAGATATGGTGAAAATAATTGATGAATTTGCCAAAGAGAAATCAAACTGTATAGCAAAACCGTAAGCTCTTAAGTAAGGTTTTTAATTTTTTTATAAACAGGTCAGATTTTTCCTTTAGTCTATGAGTTTTATTATAGCAATACATTTTATTTTGAGAATTTAAAGTAAGCGACTCTTACTATTTTAGTTTTTCGAGTCTTAAGCCCATGGGCCTCAAACCTTTTACCGCCAGGGGCCTCCAACTACCTTAATCAGTCCCTGCATACTGTCCAAATATGATATATATATATATATATATATATATATTTCAATTATCATTATAGTTATTTATCATTGTATGTACTCATTCTTTTGCTCTTTACAATTGAATTATAATTTTTAATAGAAATATTACAAAAAGTATTGTTTCAATAATTTTTTATCAACATGATTTAGTATTTGTTTCATTCAGTACTGTTATTGGTTCTGGACTATTTCAACAGGGACCTGTTTTATCTGTTTTAGGTAGATTTTGATTTTAGTTCGTACTAATTAAATTTTTTTAGTACTGAATTACATTGAATACTCCATATTAGATGTATTACAGAGATGTTAGATGGCATTGCACATATACCTCATAATACTAATTAAATTTTTTTTCAGTTGAAGGCTTCCTAATATTTCTTATTTATGATAGCATTTAGCGAATCACTTTATTATCATTAATTTTTTCTTTCGGTTTATCTATTGCAGGTTATTTCACCCACCATAGCAGAAACTTAGTACTGCTATCACTTTTCTGTAATAATTTTTATTTATATGTGCATTCATTCATATCTATTTACTCTTTAGCATACTGATTTTCTCTCTTACATTAAAATATTTGTTTTTGTTAAATTATTTATTTTGAGGCCAAATTACAATTTGTTTAAAATTATTTAAAATGTGAACATTCATTTGAAAAAAATATTTTTAATTCTTGGTAATACTACTTATACAAGGTTTTACTTTCCCTAAAAAAAATATTATAATTTCTATAATAGATGAATTTTTGTTTTTAAAATTTAACCCGTGCGAAGAACGGGCATTTCAGCTAGTTAATGCATAAAATAACTGAGAGCAACAAACAAAAGCTTTTAGAGGGAGGGAGAAATCTGTGGATGCAATAATAAATTTCAACATTTGGCATTAATCTTACCAGGTTTTAACACTAAATATATCTCCTCGGTTAATAGTGTCCAGTATTTTCTTTTTTGTTTTGGAGATTGGCAAGCGCAATGAAACTCTTTTCAATCGGAAAAACAATTAAAAAACTTTCTCAAGATATTCCATAGTATGGGAAAAAAACAGGTATATCTTTTTAAAGCTAAAAGTGTTGACATCGTTTCTAAACTTTACTTTGAGATCTTCGTTAGTGCATATTCCTAGAGCTTAATTCTTGTAATCTGACATTTTTTTCCAAAGTGACCACATGAATTCATTGTCTATTGTGGTACTACGATAGTCAAAACATTCTCAAACCTAGTTTCAAAATCTAAAAAAAGGGCATTTAAATGTTGACGACGTCCTAAATTATACTCCTTTAGCTTAATGCTGGCAAGAAATGCTGAAATGGAATTTGTTTTAATAAAATTTATGCTGTTGCCTTGTAACTGCAATTAAACCTCTTTAAATTTAGTAAATAAATCTGTTAAATAGGTAAGTCTAGTTTCCACTTGATTAAATTTCCTTTTAATATTAGTCACAATCTGGTTTGATGAGAGCCACTATCGTAGACCCCCATTTACACCTCATGGACCCCCCCCCCAAATTATTTTTTTGCTGTCGTGGACCCCTTGCAGATCGTCATAGACCACTGGGGGTCCATATAGACCACTTTGGGAATCACTGATCTAAACTTTTAATTGTGCCTCTAAAGATAACAGTAATAGTAAAGTAAATATACTTTGTATGAAACTAAACAGAAGCCTTTTATTATTGAAATTTTACGGTTAAATTTCGATGGGGTAGAAAAACTAATGAATATATTCATTTTGTATTTTAGAATTTTTATCTCATCGTGACTCAATGGGACTTAAAAGGTCTTTTTCACGAAATAATATCCTAAAGTATTGTCTTGGTGATCATATTCTAAAGAATATTATCTGGAAGATTTTAGATTGTTGCTTTCCTTTTGTCTTCCTTTCGTATACACGCACGCAACATGCACACACATATTCATGCTATTCAGTTTGGATATTTTTTTAACAAAATAAATAAATAAATAAATAAATAAATAAATAAATAAATAAATAAATAAACAATGCAAATATTTGAATAAGTTGTCGTTGACTGTTTGCTATGCATTTTCGCATCCGAAATCTTTCCAATTCTGTCATGAAACTCAAGCTAAGTCGAATAACTGAAAATCTGATATAATTGTCACTGCACAAAATGTCAAATAATAATTGATGTCGTTGGAAAATGTTTGTGGTTAAAAAATATTGAAAATAACCCTATATAAAAATTTTTGATCAACATCTCTGCACCATTTTCAATAGAAGTATAGCCTTCTACACAAAATATTAAGTACTAAATGATGTGTCGTTGGAAAGTATTAACTAAATATCAAAAATAACTCTGTATAAAAAAATTTGTGTTTAAGAATATTTTTATGGATAAAAAATAATTCATAGGCATTTTCATACTTAAAATATATTTATTCATATTATATATTATTTTGAATATTATATGAAGAAAATTGAGCGTTCTATTGCCTCTTCTGAACCTATCGATAACCACAGACACTTGGAACTTTTATAATCTGTGTTTCGTTTCTGTCCATTAATTTGAAAATTTTTTCATATAAATACAATATAATGTATTAATATCTATTTTTCATTATATTTTTCCCTCTGCAGTAGCTAATATTCTTGCAAATGTTTAATATTCAAATAAAGGCATAGGATGGAAGTAAAAAAATGTGATGTTCTCAATGGAAGTCACGTGTGATATTTTTCTTCTACTTTGTTATTCTTTTGAATTCTTTTAATGTCTGATATTCCAGAGAAATTTCAACATCAATCGAAATTCCAATCAGGTGCACCTTTCTTCCGAGGACGCGAGTGCGACGATCTCGGTTTCAAGGTCACTGTGTGAGAAAAAGCCACTTCCGCGTTCACATAGTTGTTCCACTTAACGTGAGACATATATAACCTGTCAAGAACGATATTTAAGCTCAACACAGTCTCTACTTAACTGAGCTTAATTTTTTAAAAAATAATAACCTCTCTTTAATTTCTGTTGAGTTCTTGTAGAAAGTGTTTTATTTATAATATAGAATACATTGTTTCTCTCTCAGATTGTTTCTACTCGCACTTATAAGCTTGTATTTTCTGGAAATATGAGGAAACAACTTTAAGAAAACAAAAAATAAAAAAAATCCTTTAAAATTTTTCAAATATATATATAAATTTTCAACCTCCTCTTTTGTGAAAGCGATGCCACAAAAGGGATACCTCAATTTTTGACCTACACTGTCTGGTTATACTTCTATTTGTGTGTGTGTGTTTTGCTTCTTTAAACTTATAGCGGTTTGGGATATATATGTAATATCATAAGACAAATGCACATTGACTTAGTATATAATATTATACATCCTATAGAACACACACATAGCAATATTATATATATACAAGAAGTTCTGAAGTCGACATGGAAATTGAAATTTTTAGATAATTGGCTGTTAAAATATCAATATCAAGAAGTAAAAAAGTCAGTTTCTTTATATTTTTTTTATAAAAGCATGTTAATCAAAATATCAGCCATTGAACAAATGTTAGATTCGTCATACTTTTTATTAAAAATGTTTTATGAAAAAACTACAAGCTATGTTGGTTTTAGCATAAAATTTCATTAACTTTTATTTATTTTTCTTTTCGTCTTGTTTATGTTATTCAAAGTTTCGTAATGATACTCTGATATCAATATATAAAATCCTAGAATTTTAAATGACTAATAGTGACTACATAGAAATTTTTTTCTATTATATCATTTTGAGAATCAGAGGTATTGCTCAGAGTAATGTAATTAAGATATTCAACCTAAAAAATATTTCAACACCAATTATTCTTTTGTCCTTAAGATACTTGTATGTGGTCAATATTGACACACTTTTTTCCTTGTAGATGTTCGAAATTTTTAAACTATATAGTTCGTCAGATGTATTTGTATTTTTTTGTTATTTCAATTGCTTTTGTCATCAGATTTCTTTTTTCCCAGCGATCAAAAAGAACAAAACATCATCTTTTATTGCTATGACTATTATCGAGATCGTATCGAGGAACTTTTGTGAAAGCGATGCCACAAAAAGATTGAAAAACTTAGTACTCTCTCCCGAAATACGTTTTGAATAGAGACGCTGCTTCTGTTGAAAAACGCCCTCTTGAATAAGAAACAAAGCTTTTTTACCTCTTTTGTGTTGATCGCTCTATGGGTTTTCTTCCATCACTCTTTCTTCAAATGGCTAGTGAGAGTTAATATGACATACAAATCATTGTTTTCTTTGCGAGTTTTAAGTTAAAGTCCCCCCCCCCACTGTATACAGGAGAGATAGCTTTCTCATATTTGTCAAAGTTACATTGGAAATTCTTTGTTGAAATTTCGGATAGTATTTTGGGTTTGGCTGTTAAAGATTTATAAACAAGGAAATTGTTTTTAATTTTAGCTAAATGTTTTCAGAAAATTTTATTAATAGAAAGGAGAGGTAATCTAATAAAATTAAAAATGTTCTTATATAAAGAGATAAAGCTAGTTTTCTATTATTGTATGCATTGTGTCTATCTGAGTTAAATTTTTTATAACTTAGACTTTTTCCAAAAAAAAAAAAATTAATTTTGGCAGTTTGATTGTTGAATTTAAATTAAAACAATTGTTTTAATTTAAATTCAACAATCAAATATTCCATAATTAAATATTCTCGTTTTTTTAAATACTTAATGTTTTTACATTTGAAAAATTGAAATCCTTTGATTTGAATCATTGTACTTTAATACAATCTAAAGCGCTTGAAGAAAAAATTTACTTATTCATTTGTAATAATCAGCTGCACGCAAGACTATTTGTTGCAAAAATTTAACTTAGGCCTGCGCTGTTATAAGAAACCAGTAAGTTTATAGTGTTTCAAATTATAATATATTTATACTTTGAAAGTTGCAGGATGCTATACAAATCAGTAAGTAAAATAAAGAATTTCATACAAGTCTATTTTGTGAAGCCCTGTTGAACCTATTTTCAACTTTTTTTAAAAAAAAAAGAACTAAAATTCTCAAATATAGTTCAATTCTATGATATTTCTTCTTCAATTGTTTTGTTTTTGCGCTGTATAGCTGTATAGTCACTTAAAAAAGAAGGATATGCTTGTAAGCGTCAAACTTATTATTAAACGTGATGTACCGTATTTACTCGAATCTAAGCCACACTATTTTTCCAGTCTACTGAAAATTAGGTGTGGCTTAGAATCGAAAGCCTATCTTAGATGGGAAATTTGAAAGGAAAAGGGCAACCGTCCATTCCGGTCACTTGCACTTATGCCATTCCATAGTTTACCTCCAGTATTCAGTCTATCCCGAACATTGTTGTCTGCTTGTATTTAGGTAATTTGTTTTTGTATGCGCTTTCTTTTAATCACCTTAACATCAAAGATATCGGTAATAACATCAAGATGAGTTCCATAGGATGCAAGTATGAAAAGGGAGACAATTTTATATGCAAAAAGAAAGAGAGCAGCTGCTACTAAAAATTTGCCATGGATGAAACAAATATACGTCGCTGGTGTAAGCAAAATGGTATAATTTTTGCTTGTAAATACTCAACAGTCTTCAAAAAAATTTTTTTACAGTTTTTTATAATACATTCTTCCCAAAATATGCTGCATAATAAATGCAATGTATGCATGGAGGGAAAATGGTGACCCTGACACCAATTCCAATGTCAATTGTTTCAATGGGACTGATGAATCACTTTCGAAACATGATAGCCTTAGAGTTCATATATATATTAGGTTCATATATATATATTATATTCATATATTTATAGGTTCATATATATATATATTTAATCAAAATTTCTCTACAAGAGAGAGATGAATTAACATGATTAATACTTAAAAGAATAGCAATTGCTAGATAACCAGACAACAGAATTTAAAGGGAGATATGAAACATTGAAATAACAGAGTTAAATATAAAAATATAAAAGAATGGATGCTACAGTATTATCAACCTTGCTGACTTAGGACAGCTTATATACAAACAAATCTCTCTTAAAAAAATTTCTCTATATAAAAGGGGGGTTGAACATGTTTTTTGGCCAGCCAACCTTCCCCCTTTCCGTTAACAATACCGAGCAAAAACCAATTGGAAATAATGGATAGGAAATCTAAATCCATTATGAGAAAAAGGTAACTTACCTAAAAATTGCATACAGAAATGCAGTGCTCGTGCTAAATCTGAGTGCAATAAACAAGTTATATATATAATTATTTACTGCTTTATATATATATATATATATATATATATATATATATTAAATGATTTGTGTAATCTGTTTTGGTGTTGTTAAGTATTTAATTTTTGAATATACTACACTCTTGTTTTGAATTTTCAAACTTTTAAGGTTTTTTCATTCTATACAACCATTTCAAGGATCGATGCATATTCTTTGATTTTTTTATGGTTGTTTTATTATGCACTAAGTTGTTTTAGCATTTTAACATTTTTATGTTATATCTTTCAGAATGCAATGGCGAATAGTTTAATTTTTTTAGGTATTGAAAAGAGAAATATTTTTTTAATTTTAAATTTTTAAAAGAAAAGTTTTTTTAAATTTTAAATTTTTGAGAATTTGGATATTTCCAGATTAGTTTACCAAGTTGCAATAGGGGGAAGGTTGGCGCCATCACACTAGTTTAACCCCACTTATCGGTCCGAAGTCCGAGGTTGCACTTGGATATTTTATAATTTTTATCTTATACAATTTTAATTTCGCTTGAAAATGTTGATCTTCATTATTTTTGTTCGCCATTGAAATTTTGAAATGTGATGTCGTACTCTAGGTTTAATATGATTTCGAGTATTTGCTTGATTATATTTGTGTGAGGTATTTTAAATATATTTAAATATATATATATATAAATGAAAGTTTTTAATAATGGTAAAATAAATAAACTATTAATTCCTTATTATTTCTGATTAATTTTAAAAAAAATTTAACTATCGGGTATTGATGAACTATTTACATATTTTTAAATTTTTTTTATCAAATATGTGTAGAGGGTGTGTCTTAGAATGGATGGTAGCTTAGATTCGAGTAAAAACGGTAATTCTTGAGAACCTTACAAATGATTATTTGTGATTTATATGTTATTAAAAAAAGCTTTAATAAAAAAACATGAATAGGATAACCTTTACCCACCCGCTTCGCTGGGTATTTCATTATGTTGTATGATTATATATTGTTTTTAAGTTATTGGTATCTTAAGTCCTTTTCATTGTATTCAAAAACGTTTTTATAACCCTTGCCTTTTGATTTAAAAAGGACAGAATTTGAATTTCTAAGACGGGGAAATATTTATCTTTTAAGCCCCCGGCCAGATTGGGGGTAGACTTTTGTAAAACCCATTCTCAGCGTATCTCTAGTTAATAAAAGAAACATCCTTGCCAAATTTAAAGTCTGTAGGTCGAAGAGGGCTGGAGTTCTCGTGATCTACTGTAGAAACTAAATTCATCCCTTAAAAGTTTTTCTTTCCAAAATTGACCCTTTGATCATTGAAATTGGTCATTGAAAGCAAAAATATCAAATTTTTCGAATAATAGTATGACATTAGCTGATAAAACAATGAAAATATTTGAAAATGTTTTCCTCGGTAATAATATATTTGACTAATTTCCCGAATTTTACAACGGAAATTTTAATCAGAATTAGTCTTATTTATTTTGATGTTTTCTAAACTAGAAGTATTTTTACAAGAATGTTTATGTCTTCCTTAGCAGCAGGTATTTTTTAATAGCTTGAAGGTATTATTTTTTCATTTTTGAAGTGATAACTTCTTTAGGTGCGTTTTGCTGGAGAGTGAACTTGAATGATGCGTTTTAAGAAGCCAAGAATTGTTACGCACGGGTTTGTAGCACTCGTAACAATGTGGATCGGAATTTTCCGTAACAATGTAAATTCCTTCAACAAAAAAAAATTTTACAACGATGACAAAATTTGGCTTCGAAAATCGGTTTTCAGCCAAACTGGAATTTCATGACGTTGCTCTATTGACTGTATTAATTAACTTTGTTTAAAAAATAAATGCTTTTATTTTAACATGTGATTAACTTGAAATATATTATTAAAATCCCAATCTCTACAATGTTTTACATTTCTTACAAATTTCTATGCATTTTCTAGGATTTAAATTTAAAAGAAAGAAAGTTACAACTACTTTTAAAGTAGATTGGTACATTGTACATCTTTCTCAACGCTGCCAAGTTAGACTCAGATGAATATTGTAAAATTTCTTTAAAAAATTTATGGAATTTCGTAATTTTGAAAACTTTTTATTTTTCTGCTTTTTGGCACATAAAATATTTTTAAAAAAGGCACTTTTCCATTTCAAGGAGCCTTAAAAATGCAACGAAAAAAATTGCTAAAATCACCAAATGCCAGTAATAAAATTAATTGTAATAAACCTAAGACAGAATTGACCAGTTTGAGGTTTATGGAGCATGTGCAGAAAGACAACTTTCTGATACATTACAACTGATAGTTTTCTTTATTTTTAAAAAAGCGATTTAGATTATGAGAAAATGCTGAAATGTTTTCCTCAGATAGTATTATTTACATTTTGAATCTTTCTTTATACAGTGAATGCAAACAAATGTATCTTGGTTTTCTCTCCTATACATAATAATGAGGAATAAATATTTTTATATGACAATACTAATATCCCCTTGTTTTTTTATTCACCTAACTAATCCCTGAAGTAACTTTACAAAATTTGAAGTTTTCACTTCTGTCGTGTGGTCATAAGCACACGCACTCTTTTTTTCCCCTGTGTAATAATTATTTGCAGTGCGCTTATATGATTTATAACTAACTGTCAGGAAATTTCAAAAAAGTATAAATGAATTTTTATTAACAAGTAATACTTCTATTCACAAACACAACTTCCTTTTAGCCCTGAGGTTGTTCCCGAATGCTAGCAATCTCAAAGTTATCTTTGATACGGATGTCGCGCGGGCAAAATCTAACCTGGCCATTTCAAATACCGTAAACGCATTGCTTCTTCAAAATTAAAAATTCTAAGCATTTATATTAGATTCTTAGAATGGTGCATCTTAAAATGATCTGCATATTATACCTGCGGGATGAATTTTATAGCTTAGAAAACACGTTTCTTTCAAAATTTATTACCGGCTTTTAACACCAAATGAAACAGTTTGTAATCCAAACATTTCTCTTTTTATGTGAGCACTTTGTTCTTTCACTGCAGTATATATTTATATATGTCATAAAGGAAACAGAGCTTTTTATATTTGTAAGTGTGGATTGGTCAACTATGTAATAAATTTACATTGGATTAGCTTTTTGTTATTGCAAATGTATTACCATCAAAGGTTAAGTACTATAACTATAATATTAAATATTTTTTTACGAAAAAAATTAAATTTAGCAACACTTGGAAGTTAACCGTTAACGATACTTGGAAGAGTTACTTAAGGATTAATTTATAATAATTAATATCATGTGTGTTTTTTTATAGCACGATGTGTTTGATGTGAGCTATTATAAAGAAACATGCGTGTGTGGAGGATAGAACCTGCAAGACCTATGAATTCGAAGCCAAGTAACATGACCAATCATGTTTATATTCTACATAGTTACTTACTAATTGAAAATTAAGCATAAATTTTCTGCTTTATTATTATCAATTTGTTCATTCATATAAGTTGCTCTTTTTTACTCTTCGTATTAAAACGCTTTCTTGAATTGTAAAAACCTAGAACTCTTTCATGTACGATGAATTTGTATTCTAATTTATCATAAAAAACATAAACATTTTCGCCATTAAAATCTTAAATAAAAAAATTTCATTCTTCACTCAGATTTAAAACAAAACACTTTTGAGAACTATACCTATTGTTATAAAAGAATATCATGACTAAAATCGTTGTTCTTATATCTGCATTGCAAAATTATTAGAAAATAATTGAATAAAATTTTGTTTAAAAACAAAGCATTTCAAAGCTGCCTTTCGATTCATTTTTAACTTTATCAGAAATCCCTCTTTTTAATAATCAATTTTTTCTAGAATATGATACATTTTTTTTAATTAAAAATTTCTCACAAAGATTAAACTACAATTTTGTCGTTAAAATATGTAATGAATACTCGAGTTTTAAAATTTCCGTGATTTATTAGCCACTTAAAGAGGTTATTATAAGGCTCGTGTCATCGAATAACTTTTCAAAATAAAGTAGTCGCTAAAATATCTTTTGTGTGATTCCCCTTAGCAAATCTTTTGGTAGTTATTACTTGCATAATAGCATTTTAGTTTAAACAAATATTTTGCTATATTACTGTCTGATAACTGTTTCTGTAACTGATTTGTTTAATAAAGTTTGGGGAAAAGAATAATTCACTATTCGAATTTTCTGATTTGTAACTTCACAGTAGTATCTGTATGGTAACAGATGTATTGGATAAATTTGATGTAGTGAGATTTACTTGTAAAGTAGTTAATGATGTATTAAAAACAGTAGTAAATATACCTTGTAGGACATTGACTTTTGAAAATTGTGAATAATCGGAAATTCGTCGAAAGGAAATGTGATTGATTCAAAAAAATTTGCAGTAAAAGCAAAAGGTAAAGCCGCAAGACATATCGATCTGGGTAAATGTAAACATAATAATCGATTAAAAGAACAATTAATTATTCTTTGCAATGCATTGGATAGAATAATTAGCATGAGTGATTTGTTTTAATTTTTAATATTTTTGTGTGTATTTTTATTGTATAAGATTTCATGTGTTAAATAATAACTTCGTTCTTGAATAGTAATGTTTTTGAGATAATGTCTTTGTAGTATTCCATAAAATTCTGTTTAATTGACCATTTGGTTTTTATTTGAAAACAAGCTCGGTGGTGGTCGTTCAAAAGAAAATTTTATACATTTAAAGATTTGGAATCACAGAAGCAGGGAAATCACTTAGCTTATGTAGTTTCTGAAACTTGCTTATCGATTCGTTTCAATCATTTTATGAAACATGCCAGATAGACATTAATCCCTTTGATATTATTCTAAAATTTATTCCATATCCAAAACCCTTCTATAAGTTAATTCGCTCATTCCAATAACCCCGTTAAATTGTAACGGTTGTTTATTAAATGTCAGCAACAACTGACACTTCTGAAGCGGTAAAAACACAATTTCAAATGGGCGTTTCCAAAAAATAAACACAGTTAGATCACTGCTTTGTTCGAATGTCCATCAGATGAGAATGAGCCGAAAATATCATCAACTATTCTCTCTTTCAAGAATGTTACAATCATCTCATTAAATTAAAATAGAAAGACAATTGCGCCATTGATATTCAAGTGATAGAACTGGTTTTAGAAAAGATATTCTGGACTTCTCACCCTTACGTAAGGCAGGTCAGCTGTCTTGTAATTTGGGATCACTTTTTTTGTTTCCTGTTCTGTCATTAGGCACTAAAGACAGGTGAAATGAACGCCGGCTTACGAGATGGACTTTGAAAAGTTTCGCCGTTTCCTTGTTTGAAGCTTGTGTTTCTTCTTTTTTAAAATTTCTTATGCGGTCTTAAGAAGCCCGTTATTCAACAGCAGCAACAAATTTATTGAATTCATTTGGGTTAAAAAGATTTAGGAAGTCATTTTCTTTTGAAGTCGGATGATGGGTTAAACTTCAATCCCCTCCTGAACTCTAGACTTTGAAAGAATACATTATTAAGTTATAAGTCAGGGTTAAAAAAAAACATAGGATTACTTTGGTCTAAAAGATCCATGTCAAGTTTTATTTTAAATACCTTAATATGGCAGGCATTGTAACGATATGAACCAATCCTGTGTTGGAACGATTTTTCTTTGTTATTAGATTATTTATGGTAGAATATCAGTTTGGTTTTTTATATCTAGGTAATAATCACCATTATAGCCAGTAATTTAGATTATATTTTGTCATGCTGATTTTATATTTTAAAAATAGTAAATGACATTAGGGCAGAGTGCTTCTTAAACTTCCAATATTTGCGACCCAATATTCAATCATAATTTTCATCACACCCCCCTTCATAGAATAACATTGTATTGAATTCAATAATACTATACTTTGATGCTAAGGCTACAATGCGACTTTAACCTCTTGAGGGCGTATATAAACATCTCGCCCAGCCATAGCGTTATTTCAGCTGGGCGTATATATACGTCTTTCCGAAGTACGATCTTTTCTGAGCACTACTATACATAAAATTATTCCGAAGGCAATGGAATGCAATAAAAGGGACTTCAGAATGTTTGCGAAGGATTTGCTTATTTATTCTCCCCCCCCCCCAATACATCACATACGTACACCTACATGGAAAACGGTAGCATTGGGGAACGAAGTGCGTAATTTTTTATCGGCAGTCACAGGATTAATTATAAACCGTACAAATTATCTAGATAAGGGTTAATTTTTGTACATAATTTTGTATATGACAAAATTATGGGGGCTTTGGTGATTATCAAACGTGTTCTTAACTTAGTATTGCTAAATTAATTATTAAATACATATTGTGCAGTACTGATACATTTATAAGTGCATTATATCAGTGTAAATGTCTTTTATTTTTTTATGTCTGAATAAAATATATTTTAATCCTTATAAGCCTACTATCAAATATTAGCATTTGAATTTTGAATCATTTTTGTGATTGTTTGATTGCTATATCGTTAACAATTGATTGTTAACATAATGCAGTTAATAACCGAAAAATTGGCTATGGAATTTATTTAGTCTGAAATTAATTTCTGAAATTATTATTTAGTTATCGTCGAATCACTTTGAATATGCGAGTACTAATTCACGCGGTAATATTTTCTATCGATTGAATATTTCAACAGCAGAGACAGTTGTATGGGCTAAATTCAAGATGGTCGCGTGATAAATGCAATTATATGTTCTTCATTGAATTCAGAACTTACATTAGACATGTACTTATTGTACTATTTGAAACCGTATAAAATTTCAAATTTGATAAGTATTAAGATTTTTTAATTATTAAGATTCTTCAAAAAGTTTTTCAAAATAAAAAAAATCTTATAATATATATATATATACTTTCAAATCATGGGAATTCTTTACGCGCATTATTATTGTTGACAAATATGTACTTTTTTAAAACGAAGTTTCTGTAAAAAGCAAAAGTTGGCAACAGTGAAGCGTATGAAGTGATTGGCGGGACACACGTTATTACAGGTATCATGCGACTATGACGTCACATGAATTTAGCTGTTTAAAAATTGTAAGCATTTGGTAAAGTATTCGCTGTTCAAGTTGACAGGACCATTTTTAAAACAGCATTTCATTGATATTTTGTGGTGCCTCTGAATCATAAAAAAAAGAAAAAGAATAAAAGAAAATGGGAATTTATGAATATTTATTTATTTTTGTGTGCATAACTAGCCGAAAAAAATGAAAAGCCTCCTTATTTCATTGACTGCTTCGTATTTTTTAATAGAATTCTTAGAAGAATGTTAGCTCCAATTATAAAAAATTCATATATTCTAAGCATGTAAATGATTCGATTCTATACAGTAGAACAATATATTATCACTGTAGTAGTTTTTCGCATTTCTGTTTGAAATGAAATTTTTACTCTATTCTGGGAATAAAAGGAATATTCCATAAATGGAATAAAATGTTTTTTTCTTTCGGTTGCATATTTTACTAAACGAGAATAAAATTAGATTTATTGTAAAATATATGTAATAAAGGAATTTTTAAACTTAGTATCGACTGTTTCCTACCCAGAGACTTTTTAAGAAGTCTAGTGGCCCTGGGCCGTATGCAAAAATAGGCCCTAACTACGACCTTTTTAAGTATGGTATATGGTATATACTGTCATATACTCGTACAAAAAGTAACCCGTAGCAAATAAATGTGCGTGACTCACAAACTTAAGACCAAAACGATTCGACCGACTAGCAGTTTGAAATTGCCAGTCTGTCGCTACCCGGAGGACGCGGGTATGACAGGAAGAAGCGGACATGATATTAGAATAACTAATTTTATATATATATATATATATATATATCCAACTTTTCAATTCTTTATGAAATGCACTTTAATAACTAAACGTAAAGAGCAATAAGACATCTTATCCCGAATTTAAATGACTAAATTATGTAAGGTACCTATATGGCTTAAATCTAATGTGTGATCAGGCCTGCAGCCTGCTAGCTCGTTCCACTGCAATGTTAATGCCTTCCACTATTCCCTGGTGGATTCTCCTTCTGTTATTAATCTTACGATGGACGACCACCAGTCCCTAACACTTGGATTTCATCTTACGACAGCGTTTCTCAAACTGTGGGGCGTGCCCACCTAGGAGGGCATGATAACTCTACGAGGAGGGCGCGAGCATATTGAAAAGTCAAAAACAAAAGATTATTTTAAAAGAATATTAATTTACTGAAAGCATAAACAAACAGAATACAATCTGACATAATAAAAAATAAAACACACATTTACACTTTTAAAGGTATCAGTACTGTACAATATATTTTATAATTAGTTTAACAAAACTAATTTAAGAACAAGTTGGATAATTACCAGTGACCCCATGGACTTGTATTAACACTTATCTTGATAATTTGTACGTTTATAATTAATCTCTTAACCACCGATTAAAAGTTACGCTATTCGCTCCCCAATGCCACCATTTTCCCCGCAGATGCGTGAATATGATGCTTTTATTTGGAGTGGGGAGGGAGCAAATCGTCTCTGAAATAAGTAATTCCTTCGCAAACACACACACACAAACACTGTCAAGGTCCTTTTATTGGATTCCAAAGCCTTCGAAATAATTTTAGGGATAGCACTGGGCAGAAAAGATCGTACTTCAGAGAGACGTATATATATGTCCATAAAATTAATGTTTTGGCTGAGCGAGACGTTTAGTGTCACTAAAGTCGTATCCTAGCTTTAGCGTCAAAGAAAAGTATTGTTTAATTCAATACATTGATAGTGTATGGAGGGGGGCGCGATGAAAATTATGACTGAATATTGGGTCAAGAATATTGAAAGTTTGAGAAGGCTTCTGCCACCGACTGGCTCTTGAATAGAAGTGGCATTTGCCAAGTCATCTCTACAGAAAAGGGTTTTTAAACTAATATCACAGTTAAAGAATATTTTCCCCTTAGAGGATTAATAGAAGCCCGAATAGGAACCAAGTCTTTCGGATAATATGTCCATTTGAGGATTAAAATCATTCCTTTCACGTTCTAATTAAGGGAGAATCAAGAAACAAACGATCCCCACCCCCAAGATCGAGAACCGGGTCCTTATGATCCCATGCTTTGAAATATCCTCGCTCCTGTCTGCAGCCTCAAAAATTTTTCAAACTTTCTTTCGCGCTATTATTAAGGGCCTTTTTTCCTTGAATGTGAAATCGTAAAGTATCCACCGACGGAAAGGCAAATCCTTCGAAAAAGTGAATCTGAATCCGATATTCTCTAGACCGAAACGGTCAAGAAAACAAGTAGACGATTGTTTTCATTTACGGCCACATGTCTCTTTCCTTGCGACAGGGAAGACAATACACGAGACACACCTACCTCTCTTAATTCGGAAGTGAACTATGGTCATTGCTTAATGGGCAGTGGATATTTATTTTTGAACAGTCATCCGTAAAAGATGGCGTCATGTTGTGAAGATAGTGGCTATCTTTAAAATGAGGTTTTAGTTATTAGGGCTTGGGTTATGCAATTTAGCAATGAAGCACTGTATTTAGGTCTTATGAAATTCGATTCTTTTGTTTTGAGCGTGACAACAAACAGAGGTTCAAGTTCGTGATTTGAGTATTCGGAGATTTTTAAGTCTTGTTTCAATATTTTTGGTTGTTTCGAAATGTTTATCTTATTACCTGACAGGCAGAAATTTAAGTATAATCGGATAATTTTTTAACAAAGGTTCTGAAATTCTATATTTTAAAGAGGTTAGTATTACACTGTTTTGTATTATCTGCTTTTCTAACAGCGTATTCATAACAACTCTGAGTAGTTAATTTTTCTTAATTCTGTGTTTTTCTCTTTCTCTCTTTTGTTTTTAAATACTAATTTACAGTGAAATACCTTGATTTGTGCGAACCTTTCAGTATGTAAGCTTTTACCGTGTAACTTTTTGGTCATCTGGTTGCGAATTTATTCTCAAACTACGATTTACAAGGAATTTTAAGTACGGAATCTCCAACTGCGATAAAAACACTTATAAAATTTATTAAAAGGATGCTAATTTACAATTGTACCATTGAGCAGACTATATTTTCTAAGTAAAAATATACTTCGAGTGGACACTTTTCAGAAAATTTATCCATAGCTTTTTATCCGGTAATAAGTATTTAATTCTATTTTGAATATTCTATTTAGAATATTAAGAACACATTGAATAAAAGTTTCTAAAATGCTTTTATAAGTTTTCAACATATTTTAATACCTTTAAATTATTATTATAAGAAATTTCAAAAAGTTCTAAATAATCTCTATAAAATATGTCTTTTTATTATCAATATTTTGTCCCTCCCGAACATGAGTAGAAGAAAACTAAAAAGAAAATAACAAACTCTCATTGGGAATATTTTTTTTTTAAAAAAAGGATTGTGCTATTTAGTTTAGTGGGGGATTATTTCTTTGTGTACAAAGCATGTACATGCAGAAAGGTTTCAGAAACAAAAGAATTCTCTAATTATTGCAAAGCAGGGACAATTCTTTTTTTTTGTTTCTTGTATAAATTAAATGTTTTTTTTTTTCCTGAAAAAAATATTCTCAATCCATTTATCTCTTATTTTGAAAAAAAGGAAAAGAAGGGATGGAATAAAAGGGAGAAAAGGCGTAGACTTAAATATACGCTGTAAGGAATATTATCATAATAAATATTGTTTTAGGGCAATTCTGATTATTTAAGATAAAAGAAAAAAATTCTGAAATAAATTTTGAAATAAATCTGAATAAATAACAAACTCTCATTGGGAATATATTTTTTTTTTAAAAAAAGGATTGCTATTTAGTTTAGTGGGGGATTATTTCTTTATGTACAAAGCATGTACATGCAGAAAGGTTTCAGAAACAAAAGAATTCTCTAATTATTGCAAAGCAGGGACAATTCTTTTTTTTTGTTTCTTGTATAATTTAAATGTTTTTTTTTTTTCCTGAAAAAAATATTCTCAATCCATTTATCTCTTATTTTGAAAAAAAAAAGGAAAAGAATGGATGGAATAAAAGGAAGAAAAGGCGTAGACTTAAATATACGCTGTAAGGTATATTATCATAATAAATACTGTTTTAGGGCAATTCTGATTATTTAAGATAAAAGAAAAAAATTCTGAAATAAATTTCATACAATTTAAAATTCAAAATAACTGGCTTCCTATTTCATTATTATTGCTAAAATACCTTGGAATAAGAGTCAGTTCAGGTTCTTTGGTTGAAGCGTAAAGTTGAATAATAGGAAAATAAAACAAAAACTTCTTTATTAATTTTTAAAAAAAGCTAATCAAGTCGTAGAACACATACTACAAAGAAAAAGTATCTTTGCCGATTAAACCCTTTATGAAGTCTATAATATTTTTATTTCATTTAGATTTGATGTTACGAAAATGAGAAAAAAAATAGATGATTAAAAAAAACTACAAAGAAGAAATTAAGAAACTTGAAACGAGAAAAAAATTCTCTTAGTTCAGATAGTGAAAACATCAATTTAAATTTCTCCTCATTCAATGAGTATTTTTTACAGATCTCGTTCGTATTTAAAAATTCATCGAAATTGGAACAATACGCTGACGCAAGTGATTTAAGCCTATAATTTTCAAAATGCTTTTTTGACGGGTGAAAAAGAGTTTGGGCCCAAAAATACGTCAGTGTTTTATAATAAACACGTTTACAAGAAAACACGAACTAGAAATTACTTTAAAATAATAATTCTTAACTCATGTTTCTCGAAGATTAAATTGACCTCATAAATGCGACTTCGTAAAACTTTTAACATAAAATGTTTGCGCTTATAAGTATGAAGTACTCTTACATAAAAAAATAGTTTCTCATTACCTAAAGATCTTCTTTTTAATGAGAAAAACCCATAGTAGCACATTTCAATTAAAAAAAATAATACAGAAATTCAATTAATTTGTAAAAATTTTTTGGTAGCTCATGCTGACAGAGCATAATAATTTTGAATTCGAATGTACTGAAGTTAAACAATTAAGGACAATAGATTTTAGTCAATAGTTTTTTCTTCCTTGGATTTAATATATTATGCACTTTTTTAAACAATTACTGTTTTCAAACTGGTGTAGATGAAGAAATCCGAATAAAAATGGCTAAAAAATTTCCTTTTTAATTTTCACCTTAAGGAAAACGCGTGAAAAACTTTTATAAAAATATTGTAAGCAAATAAGTAAATAAATAAATTAAATAAAAAAATTCCTTTGTACAGAACCTTTTTTTTGTGATTCCTTTGTAGTCAGCGGGATATTTTTGTTATAAAAATATCTATTGCCTCTCCGAAAATTATCGAGTAAGCATTTATTAGTGCTGTAAAGAAAAAGAAATAGAGGGTGTTAGTGTGAACAAGTTTGAAAGCTTTTGATACACTACAGGGTACAAGAGATGTTCCTCATCAATTTTGGTCCAATAATTTCATAATCAAAGAAAATAATTCAAATATTTATACACTCAAGAGCTAAAACATTATGACCACCTGTCAATAACGAGTTGGCCTTCCTTTGACGCGCAACACAGCTTCACCCCGCCTTGGCATGGATGCCACAAGTCCTTGGTAGATGGCCGGAGACAGATTGTACCAGATGTTTAAGCAACGGTCACGCAAATCCGAGATATTGCAAATTGGTGGTCTTTGAACTCTGAGCTGCCGTCCCATGACATCCAAAATGTGTTCTATCGGATTGAGATCTGGTGAGTTAGGCGGCCAGGCCATTAACTGGAATTCAGCATCATGTTCCTGGAGCCACTCCAACACAATTTTAGCCTTGTGACACGGGGTGTTGTCCTGTTGGAACATTCCATTTCCAGTTGGAAAAACAGAGGCCATGTAAGGGTGCAACTGATCCGCAATGATGTTCAGATACGCTGTAGCATTCATGGTCTGCTCTACCATAACCACGGGTTCCAGAGACGCCCAAGAGAACGTCCCCGAAAGCATAATACCGCCACCACCGGCCTGTGTATGACCTACTGTACATTGAGGGAGCAACTGTTCGTCTGGAAGACGGTGTATCCTGAAACGGCCATCGGTGTGATGAATGACAAACCATGATTCATCTGACCAGGCAACTCTCTCCCACTGATCCATGGACCAGTCGCGATGTTCCCGGGCCCAGCGCAGGTGCGGTTGGCGATGACGCTTGGTCAGCAAAGACACAAGAGTGGGGCGTTTGCTGCGTAGTCACATATCCAACAGTGTCCATTGAACAGTGTGCTCCGGTACTATTCTACTTGGCCCTGCATTGTATTGTGCTGTCAGCTGAGCCACTGTCTGGCTCCGGTTTTGCCTCGCCATGCGAGACAGTCTTCGACGAACTTTTTTTCTGATAGCGTGTGGACGTCCAACACCATGTCGTCTACTGCTAGTTTCAAGGTCATTCATCCCCTTTGCATAAGTACTAACAACTGTAGATCGCAAACAACCCACGAGTCGTGCAGTTTCGGAAATACTTGTTCCGAGCCTTCGAGTCATTACAATCTGCCCTCTATCAAAGTCGCTTAGATCCGCAGCCTATTCCATCACACACAGAAGTAAGTGAAAGAATGATTCTTCAGACCCTCCAACAGCAGTTAAATACCACTTCCACCTGATCACGTGCCTTCCACGTCATCCAGGCGAGTTCATTGCAAAATGTAGGGGTGGTAATAATGTTTTGGCTCTTGAGTGTATATTAGGAACGGTGCAAGAAGTGTTCCCCAGCTCTATTTACTATATGATATTTTAATAAAGGTATTGGCGTCTAGAACAAATATTGTAATAGAGACCGTCCGAAATGAATCATTTTCAAGATATCGTCAAATTTTTATGTCCGTAGATCCTAAAAACTCATTTTCTATGTTTTTATTGTTGGAAATAGTCTTTTTTTACATCATTTGTGTGTTGTGACGTTTGAGAAAATTAATGGTAGCGCGGAAATTAAAAAAGTGGTTTATTTACGTCACAGCTATTTAGTACAGTATATACATTTACATTGAAGCTGTTCAAGTTATTGGTTATTTAATTAGAGTTTAGAATTTGATATTTGTGAAGGAGGAGGCAGACACGACAGTTCTCTTTGGTGTTTTTCAACTGAATCTTTCTGCCCTCTCCAGTGGAGTAGTCACTCTTTTAACCTCGAATTACATCCAGCTCGTGGATGGAGTGGGGTTTTCTCGCTGTCAAAGGTTACCGGGGCGATGACAGAACAGTCAATATGTAAGGGTGCGCGTGTGCATAAAAACGCTGTTATCCTATCAACAAAAAGAAGCCGATTTTTCAGATGTGTGACGTGAAAACGTCATGGTGTGCTTTTCGGGCAAAGGATGGCTGCTCAAAATGGGACAAGTAACCAGGCAGAAGTTTTGCAGTATAACTCTTTTGTTGGAATCACATTACAGCATGAGAGTTCATCAAAAAGACCCCAACAACTGTGTCCGACTTCTCATATCCAAGGGGTTCTCCTGTACCAGGCGCACTTGGAAAGCGAGCTATAGGTATTGCTATACTTCTCCATAGTTGAATGCCTAGAGAACGTCCCTACTAGTCCCTGCCCATGTCTTCTTTTCGTCCTGAGGCGTACACAGAACTCCTTTCTGGGAAGGGAGGGGGAATTAAAGCCAAAAAACAGGTAGATGAAAGCTCCGACGTGTAGTTTCTATGGCAAAAATTACAAATCTGTTTGTCCGTGAGAAGGGAGGGGGGAGGGGAGACTTGGAACCTTCTTGTGTACACCACTGATCCAGAGAGTAAGTTGCCTTTTCCATTTTCGCCTAAGAACATGTGCGTTCATTAGTTCAAGCATGCGTGTGGTTTCTGATGAGTCATTGGCAAGCGAGGAAAAGTACTTTCAGATCGCTGATTTATGCGGTGCTCATTTGGCGAGAGTTTAAAATATTTAAAACAATCGAGCATCCAATCGCTCGCAATATACGATCATTCTTCCGATTTCTCAAAGCGAGGAACACCAAAGCTTGTGAAACTCACAGACAAACTTTGGGAAATGTACGGGCCCAATACGATGAGTGATTCCATGGTCAGAAGGTAGGGCAGCAATTCAATAAAGAGCGTAAAAACGTGCACATTCAAGAACAATGCGGACGACTATCCTGAGAATTTGATTGAAACAGTTTGTCGTAGTCTCTCGCTACCTCTAAGATTATCAAC
Organism: Trichonephila clavata; assembly: GCA_019973975.1. NCBI lineage: Eukaryota > Metazoa > Arthropoda > Arachnida > Araneae > Nephilidae > Trichonephila > Trichonephila clavata. The sequence continues at coordinate 54,314 of BMAO01014385.1, read as the reverse complement.
TCCCCTTCGGTTATTACCAGAATTTGGATGTGTTGAATTCATAATAAATCACTACTTATTTTAACAAATCAATCTTATTTATTGACTTTTCTTAATTAAGAGATTACACAAATACTATTCAATTTTAAGAACAATAAAACACAGTGGAGAATGAGAAGGATTCAATAATCATGAACGACGGAATCCTATCTGAGTCTACGAAGGGATGACTCGTACAATTACAGCTACACACTTATACTTAATTGGAACAAATCAAACTAACCTGATTCCTTATGTTATGGCAGGTTCGTCTAGCTGCTTCCTTAATATCTTGATTGGATTCCTTTAATAGGCGACTTCTTTCTCTGCTATTTCGCAGTTCTTTTATGAACTAAATTTATCCACAACGTTACAATAGACTCTACTCACAACGTCTACGTTTACACTTGAAAAAACACTTTCTCATTTCATTTCATTCTCCTCTCATTTCATTCTCTTCTCTCTTCATTTCATTCCCCCTTCTCTCTTCATTTCATTCCCCCATTCTAACTCGCTAAATCCGAACTTATATAAAATATCTCATTTGCATAAATCACGCTTTGGCTCCCGGTGGAGATTGGTTGAAATAAATAAAATATTAAAGAGTACGAGGAGGTTAGTGAAACGCGTAAGAACCCGTCACAAGTTAATGTGAAGAATATTGAGAGCAGACATTTCACCATTATGATACTTTCCCTGGAATTTTCTCAAATTTTTAGGTCACTTTTGCACGAAATTGTGCCAGAAAAACTTAAATGTGTGCTCGGTGGGTACCTTCCAGTCTGACAGAGCAATAGAGATTGAAACATTAGGCAGTGTTCTAGACATCCTGATTCGGTAGAACGAAGCTGCACCGTCACTGGTAATGAGACATGGATTTCACAAGTAACCCAAATTGTAATCGATGGAATGGAGGCATCAGGGGTGGCCGGACCCCTGCCCGGGGTGGCCAATTTTAAGGGCGGCATTTGGATCAAATTTGAAAAATATATATATTTTTTTGTTACAAAAAATTTGATATATTTTCTGAAATATTATTGGGTAGGAATTTTGAATTTCATTTAACGTGTCTTATTCTTTTATTTTGTACTCTGTATATTTAATGACAGTTTTTTTTATGTTGAAACTTGAAGGGTTCGATGTGGGAGCATATGTTAAAGTATGAAATTTAATATCTTTACACAGCTTTCACTAGTAACGTTCTACCCATCCCAGAGTGAAGTCACAACGGACATTCTTTTCACCCTTACGATGTCCTATTTCAGCTATCCAAAAGGGGACAAGAGTAATAAAAAGTTTTCTTAGATAGAGAGCCACAGGAGATGCTTCATTTTAGTCTTGAATGTAGTTACTATTAGTTAAAAAAACGCATGTGATTCCCACCATTAGTAGACTATTTTTCGAAGAAATTGGTCTGCTTAAATAGACGATTCCTTCCCTTTCATTTCCCTCATTCGAAATAATAACAAGTAATTATGTCCTTAATTTCGAATTGTTTTGAAGTTTTTAAAATAATATATAGGCAGCATTTTCCATTTTTGTCCGGGGGGGGGGGCAAAACTGCTAAAGCCGGCCCTGGAGGCCTATGTCATAGCTAACTCAGACACACAAAAGCCAATCACTAATATGTGTCAGAAATTGGTGTGTATTGTGTTTTGGGATCGGCGCGGCGTTTTGCCGGTGGATTTCTTGACACGTGGACAAACAATCAGCGTGACACGTTAATGTTAAGCATTTAGAAAAATGCATCGCGCAATACAGAAAAAGCATTGTGGCATGCTTCGGAATGGAATTGGGCTCCTTCATGACAATGAACGACCACATACAACGCGTGAGAAGGCGACAATGCCTTACGATGTGTAGTTTTTGACCCTCCTCCTGTATCCCAGATCTCGCACCTTCATCTGTTTAAGCATATAAAGTCTTTTTCTTGCTGGCAAGCGATTCCGGGACGACGAGGTCAGATCCGTTATTATGCACAGTTTGCGATCGCTGGTGACATTTTTCTTTGACAAGGGCATCCAAACACGTGCTTAGCCACGACAAATGTCTAAACAGTGATGGTAGCTTTGTCGAAAATTAGTCTGACATTGTAGTTCATTATTTACCTTAAAATCCGGCGTATAACGCGCATCTATACTTTAAATCTGCATTTCTTAAAATTTTTAGGTATATTCACCATATAACTCCCCCTTTTTTTTACGAAGAAATCTGAAATATTAGTAAACATTGCTCTTATGTTTTAAGGTGATTTATTCGAGCTATTATCCCAGACTTTTGAAAAAATAGCATACTTCTAGCATTACAATTCCTATAGCTCATAAAGAATGTCATTTCTTTTAAATGAACAGTATTTCGATATGTATAGATGTAAAATTTTTTTTCCCTCTCGTATCTTTTGTTATTTTTAAAGCTATCGCTTTCGTCCCCGGCGTATAACGCGCACCCTTAAATTTCGATCTTAATTTTGTGTTAAAAGTGAGCGTTATATATCGGATTTTACGGTATATAACGGTATATACGGTATATAAGAAACAGTAAATGTAGATGAAAGTTGGCTGGCATTAATTTTCAGGATGCGGTGAGAATTTCAACAAATAATCTGATTTAAAAAAGTGGTCGCGGTAGCCAAGTGGCCAAGGTAACGGACTCGTGGCCGGCGTGTCATGAGTTCGAGCCTAGAGCTGCTGAAGACTCGCGGTGTAGGGGAGCGATACACGTTAAATCTGTGGATATCTCAAACATCCTCCCGTTGGTGTGGTGTGATAGTTAGGAGGGGGAGGGTTCTAGCTCAGGTGTCGTCCTCGTCACTTGACCATGGTTCAAAACTACGAGGTCAGTCGCCAAAAGCCCCCGTGTAGCTTAAAAGTGTGAAGTTAAGGTATCCGACTGGTTGAGGCAGCTTTTTTTAAAAAATAAAATGGAGATATGGGGATTTTTTTGTGTTTTTAGATTTGTTTAATACATTTCATAAAAAATATGCTAAAATTATAAGAAGAGAAAAAGAAATTATTATTACTAAAATGGGAAAAAATGGGTAAAAATTGACAAAAAATAGCATAAACACGGTCTCTTCTGTACCAAAAGTTTATGAACAAATTTTCAATTCTGATGTGTAACTGTGTTATTTTAATTTAAAGTGACCTTCAGGATAAAAGATATTTAAATTTTTACAAAAACTAGAGCACTTTATCTTAGTTGTTATATGATAGTGATTAAAAAAACAATGATTATATCACATAAAGTACTACAAGTTTTGTAATAAAACTGTGATTAATAAATCTAAAGGTTAAAGCACCTACTCTTATACAGAACATACAAAAAAAATTCAGTTAATTATTTTTAAATATTTTTAAGCAATCGCTGATCCCGTTTGATTATTTTCAAAAACTCACATTTCGAGTAAAACGCGTTTTAATGTATGACATCTTGCTTAAAGTAATGGCATCTGCTCTTACTAAAAAACATATAGTTTTTGCTCTAATGAACGAAAAATAATAAATTTGGTATTTTTATAAAGCTAAAATAAACTGTCCTATAAAATAAAACCATAAAAAAAATTGTCAATTTTTGGCAAAATTCACAATTTTAGGGTAGTTGGATACCTTAATATTTTCTCACATTCTCACCACCTGATTTAAAAAAAAAAATAAAAACTGTAGAAAAAGTTATGATAGGTTACATTTGTATCAAACTGTTCCTTAGATTAAATGGGCTTGCAGATATAGATGTTATGAAATTAGCACAATAAATAAATTGAATAAAAGTACTTATTCAATTTATTAAATATATTGTAAGTAATATATTGTATATTGTAAGTAATATATTGTATATTGTAAGTAATATATTGTATATTGTAAATAATATATTGTATATTGTAAGCAAATATATTAACTTATATCTACTGACTTTTATGTGTATGTGGTACAATGTATACCTTTTCTGAAATGCAGAACTAAAGAATGCAATCATTTTAGAAAAAAGCGACCAGTTTTTTAAAAAAAAAAAAAAAGGTTTTTAGAAAAGTGTTTCGCTTCCACAATGTGCTGGAGCTAAGACAATTGCCCATCCCTGGCTTAGAGTTTGGACAAAGGTAAACATATAACAAGAGCGAGAGCTCTCAGTTTTCTTTATGGAAATAAAATCCTTTAAAAACAATGCAGAATAATGAAGAAGGAAAAAAAAAAAACCCCGGGAGTTTTTGACTTTAAATTCGCGTGAAACAGCTTTGGTTCATGAGCCGTATCTGTATTTTAGTTTTGCCGACTTCTAATTTAGTAGAAATGCGTACGAATACATGCCAACAAAGACTCCACATGACTAACAGATTTTTTCCCAAAAAACTTTTCTCATGCAATATTCTAATTTCTCCATCCATATATAACAGTTGCGGTCTTTTGATCGTTTGCGTTCTCTTTCATGTAAATAAAAACGAAAATATAAAGAAGAAAGAGGGATACTGAGATGACCCATTTTCATAGAAAATCTCTCATGCGTTGAAAAGCGCTTGGTATTAATGGTACTTTAAGTGAAGGTTATACAATGAAACGTTAGCTGAGAGTAACTGAAAAAAGAAACCTTTTTAACCGAGAGATAACATTACATCGAGAGAGATTAAAAATATATATTCTAGAAATACATTTGAAAGTTGTTTGCAATAAAAGAGACATTTAGGAGTATTTCCTCGTGTGCAAGTGTGTGAAACATGCTTTTTTAAAAAGAATTTCTGTATTTTTGCTTAAAAAAATCGTAAAAGAATGGGTTTGAATCTTTTATATTTTAAGTATTGTTTGAAAGTTTTCTAGTAAAAACAGTAAATTATCTCTTATGTCTTAAAAATATTTAGAAATTAATATAAGAATAAAAAAATAAAGTTTTTCTTTACAAAGCGTTATTCGAACAATCAAATTATACGAAAAAAAAGTTCAGAAATATGAAAATAGAAAACTGATATTGCCCAGTTTTGCAATTTTGGGAACTATTTCGTATGTTAAAATATAAGATGTTCTAAGACTTAACGTTCCGAGCTTTTTTCCATCATTGGTATAAAATACAAATTTGTTCATAAATTTAATGTTCGTATGCCATTCGTATAAAATATGATTATATTAAAAATAATTATTAAAAATTCGCAATCGTAGAACGCAATACTTGCACTTTAAACTTCATAATATTCATTTTATTCTGATGTGGCTTACGTTTGTAGAAAAGAGAAGAAAAAAATACTACTGTTGCCAAAAAGAATGTAATAAATTGTTTTACTAAAAACAGATTAATCATTTCATTCGTGAGAAGTCAAAAATATATTTTTCATCTCAATAAAATATTGTTTAAAAAGATTTAGAAATAAAAATTGGAAAATTGTTTGTTAACTGAGATAAAAAAAAACATTAAGTACTTCTGGACTTCAGGAAGTTTCTTGTAAGTAAATTCCGAGAGCAAGTTCAATGCCGAAGAGATCACGAACAAGATTTAGTGGCAACGACTTGTGAGAGAAAGATCATGATCATTTGACCAAAGTGACCTTAAACAAAATGAATTTTCATTCAACTATGTCTCCTGAGGGTTTTGTTGTTGTTTTGGACATAATTCAAATTTAAGAATTTATATTATTCGTTAAATTTTAAGGAAATAATTTGTCTTTTTTGAAAAAGTAAGAGAGAAGAGAGAAGACATTTTTTTTTACTGAAACGTGTTTTTTTGCTATAATAAAATTAAAAAAGAAGCTCATGCATTTGCAAATGAAGAATTATTCAAATTTATCTTTTAAATGGTCGGATTCTCTGAATTCTAGTTTTAGGCTGATTATCAAAGTTTAGCCTCTTTTAAATTGATTATATGTATAGATGGTTATAACAAATAAGCCTTAATTAATATGTATTCAAACTTCTACATTCATGAGCAAAAATGTATGTACATAACAGAGCGTGTTGTATCTGATAAGTTCTAATTTCTGTTATTACCTTAAAAATTATGTACCAATTAGACAACTGTTACTATTATACTTAATTTTGCAAATTTAATATTTTTCTTGCTGTCATTGATACAAATCTTTTAAAAAATTCCTTTTTTAAAATACATTTTTTGTCATCATAACTTAAGTTTGTCACAGAAGTTTAAACAGTGCTACGGGATTAAAAAAAAGTTGAAAAATACTAAACCATAGAGAACTTCCTTTCTTAGACTGATTAGTTCCCAATTATATTTATGTTCTTTTTTAAGATCTTTCTCTTATAATTAATAATTTTAATTTTGTTAGCTTGTAGATTTTGTTTCTTTTTTATGTTCCTTATATTTTTGAATGTAAGTTATTGTTTATTATTTATCAACACATTATTCCATAGTCCATTGCAAAACTTTTTAAATCTACAATTTTCGATGATTTATCACTCATTCAACTCATATTGAGTTGAACTCTCGAAATTAGACTATATTTTATCACAAATATATAATGTAAAAATATTTTTCAAAATTATTACTGATGCGTTGGGGGATACCATGCTTACTATTAAGCAATGAATGCGGATAGAAAAGGGAAAACAGGCACAGGAAATTGAATAACAAACAAGTAATATAAAAAAAAATTTAAAGTCACTTCCTACTTTGAATGGATGAATAGAAAGTATTTTATTAATGATTAAAAATTTGAACAAGATTATATATATGAAGGGAGTATATATTATATATTTATGAAGGGAGATATATATTATATATATCTCCCTTCTATATATATTATATATATCTCCATTATATATAGGGAGATATATATTATATATAAGAGAGATATATTATATATATCTTCATATATATTATATATATATGAAGGGAGAGAGTGAACTAATAGTACGAATTGAAAAAAGAGCATGGTTTGTCTGCTTTGTAGTAACAATGCACACTGCACACCCGGTTTGGCAAGTTTGGCTGAAAAACCGGTTTTCGATGCCAACTTTTGTCATTGTTTTAATAGTTACATTGTTACAACAAAGGAGACAAATCTAAGTTGGCGTCAAAAACTGGTAATTAATTAATTAACCGGTAATTAATAAATTAATATTTGAAAAAAACTGTATTAACATCAAGTGTCATCCAGTATAAGTTTAAAAAAAACTTATACTGGAACTTGTGATTTAATAAATAGAAAGTATTTTATTAACGATTGAAAATTTGAACAAGATAAATATTTATATATATAAATAAATATGTAGAGAAAGTGAGCTAAAGTAAGAATTGAAAAAGATTAAAAATTATGTTCATTAAGTGAGTGAGTGATTTTGGGGTTTATTGGCGCAAGAGCCGATTTCGGCTATACTGTGCCAAACATTTGTTTTAATATCTGTGGTCTAGACGGGAAGAGAAAGAAAGAATGAATTGAATGACAAGAAAGAGGGTCGAAAATAGAGAAGGATCACTAGGGTACCCCGGGTTCGTGAAGCCCATGTTTACCAAAGACAGTAAATCCCGTGGGAAAAGGAAAAGATCCCTAGGGCACCTAGGGATTGTGACACCCGTACTTACCTAAAGAAGGTGAGCCCCCTGAGGGGGTTCATTAACATATGCTCAAGGTAAAGTTAATATTACGTTGAGATTATTCAATAATAAATTATAGTTTAAAAAAAACTAAAAACACGCTTTTATACCTAATCGAACTAAAAAGTAAAAAAAAAAAAAAATTCTTAATCTAATATATAAAATTCTCTTGTCACAGTGTTTGTAGCCAAACTCCTCCGAAACGACTAGACAAAATCTTATGAAATTTTGTGCGTATATTCAGTAGGTCTGAGAATAGGACGTAAACTATTTTTCATTCCGATATTACAATTAGTTGTTAACATATTAATTAAAAACCTTAAAACGCCTAATTGTTTTACTCCTGAGGGTTGTTTATTTGGCTAAACATCAATTCCGTTTCGGCTGAGCGAATATCCCACTTTTTCGACCATTTTAAAATAGCTATCCAATTTTTGCTTTTGAAATCAGACAAAAAATAATTACAGAATCGGAAAGATCATTTATTTCGCCACAATACGGTAAATTTTTTTTTTTTTACAAAATAATGATATTTTCTATTTTTTACAATTTTTTTAAAAAAAGAGGTTAAACTGATGTGTTTTTATGAAAATTATTTCTAAATCCGAAATGCTGAGTTAGAGTAAAAATGCAGTACAAAGCACCCCACGCTTTTACTACAATGATATCAATTTTCTCGTTCATCATTTTATTCTTATGTTAAGAATTATTTTTTTACTTCTTGGTTCAATTCAGTATAAAAGCGTAGTTTTTAGTTTTTTTTTTAAAACTATAATTTATTTTTTTATTTTTTAGTTTGATCTACAATAAAAGCGTGTTTTTTTAGTTCTTTAAACTATCACTTATTCATTCCTATTTGGACCCGGAATTTCGTGGCTACTGGAATGAGTCTTCAATGGATATTAATTAAAGGGTGTGAAGTGTTCTCTCCGTTGACTAGGACGAGTGCCGTATTGTTATGTGAGATTCCGTCATTTCTGAACAGGTCAAAGTGTGTTAAGTCGAAAAAGTTCAAATTAAAATTTTTTTTAATATACCATGTTTTTATAACTGACTAAAAAGTATAAGATTCCTCCTTTTTTCCCCCTCACATTTTCATGCATTGTCATCCACTTCTGAGCTATGGTCCAAATTCAAGTCTCTAACTCATCGGAAAGTCACACAGTTTAAAATCAAAAACAAAATTCCACCCGGCCAGAGACATTCAAGAAGGAGAGTTAATAAAAGCATGGTAATATTAAGTGTCAATCGTATTATCCCCTTTTTAACGTATTGCTGTAATGTTAATTCATCTCATCACTTCTAAGCATATTGCTTTATAAAAATAAAAAATATTTAGCAGTCAGAACGTAAACTATTTTTGTTCTCAGGCACGAGCCTTTTTTTTAATTTTCATTTTCAGAAAAATGTTTATGTCATGGTTAGAATTGCTAACACGCACCCACTCTCCACTTTCTCACATAAAGAACACTTTTTTTTGTTTGTTTTATTTTTAAAAACCCCAAGTTATTTTACACTTGCATATAATTAACTTTAAATTAAAAACACTCGCTTTTAGGGTTACACCTTATTCTTTTAGTCACTAAACCTGAAATTAGTAGCAAAATCTGGAAATGGTATGTAGAATTAATCACCAAATCTGAATATGGTGTATGGAATTAGTCGCCAAATTTGAAAATTGTATATGCAATAAGTCGCCAAATCTGGAAGTGGTATATGGAATTATCGCCAAATCTGATTATTGTTATTCCAGACGATCCTGATAAGGACAATGAAGCAAAATTTTGAAATTATCGTATTGTCATAGGTCCTTGACAAGTGTGCAAAATTTCGAATGAATCCGATCTTTTAAAGTGGGTAAAAATCGAGTTCTAAGATTCCGTTACATGCAAGTGAAACTTATAAAATCGTGTTAAAAAATAATTTGGAATTTTTCATCAGTTAATGGTATATTTGTTATGTTATTGTCTCTAGCTGAAATTTTGTTAATTTTTTGTTTTGTTTTTGCATCAGTTAAACTTTTTTGCTGCAACTTTAACTGGTTTTTAATGTAGCTACTGTAATTTTAACTGATTCGATATTAATAAATATCCCTTAAATTTACTAACTTCACCCTATCAAAGGTAGGTTGATACACTTACCGAATGTAACCTGATCCTTTGTCAAACTATATATCAAAACATTTCCGTTTGAAATAACATTCCAGTCAAAATATTGAGGTATGTGACTACCCAAAATTCGTGGTTTTGGAAAAAAAATTTTCGAAATTGATTTTATTCTTTCATTTTATAGCCCATACATCCAAAAACACTCTATTTTTATTTCTACGATATTTAGAAGAAAAGTTATAGCATAATTAGTAAACCAGAAATGGAATTTACAAAACCGGAAGTACGTTTCTACTCAAAATATTTTTAAGATATTGAATTGAAATTTTTCAGAAAATCTTTTATTTAGTTTTATCTGTGTTATGAATCAAAATTTGATCTATGTGTATATATTTATGTACTTAATTGCTTCTTCATGAAAAAAACTCATTAATTTTTTAAAAAATCGTGTTTTTGCATAAAATTTGGCATAATTAAAAAAATTTCAAAAGTATTATAAACCTTTTAATTCCTAACATATATAAAGATGTTATTCACGTACTGTATAAATATTATTTGAATACATTCATTAGAATTTTCTGTAAATGCAATTTTTCATCAAACTTTCACTAAAAATGACAATTGTTATTGTCTATAAAACTCCTCAGAACACAGCAAAAGTTTTGAAAAAAGTCCGAATTAGTTTTATATGAAGCTAAAGAAATCTTGGCCCATAAATATGGTGAGTTTAAAAAATGTACAATTAATATAAATTTTTTTATACCATATTAAAATCTCTAAATGCATTTTCTGAGAAAGTATGTTTTTCAATTTTTTGCTTCACGGTAAAGTTCACTACAGGATTTCTTTTTAAGATATTGAATTGAAATTTTTAGAAAATGTTGCAGTCTGGACTATAATCTAACTTCTGCGTATATATTTATGTATTTTATTGCACTTTTTGTGAGAAAATAGCATGTTTTTTGTAAAACATTGAGTTCTTGCATAAAAAATGCAATATTTCAAAAATATCACAAATTTTATAGCTCTAAGCACAGATAATGATATATTTTATGTACTGTATAAATATTATTTGAATATATTAATTAGAATTTTCAATACAAGCCTTACCGTAAGTGCAATTTTTCAATAAAATTTCACTCAAAATTCCCAATATATCCAAAATTATTTTTAATTTTGTGGAAATTGTACTTGAATTCCTAGATTTATGCCTCATTTCAAATAAAAAAAAGTTTATTTTGCTGAAAATTTATGTATTTAAAAAAAAGTGCTTCGAAGGTAGACAAATACTTTAACTTGAACCGGAAATCCTGTCAAACCCACCACAAAAATAAAATGAGGAAAAAGGATCATCTGTATGACCACGGATTTCTGTTTTTATACACAACCAACCGGACCCAACCCGATGTCTCATCCCTAACCAATGAGTGACCCCATTTCAGTTTCTTTACTCCTCCCTCTCATTGACTGATTTCTTCCAGGGCCTCTCGTTCATGGCTTTGATCCTGCTCACCTGCCGCCTGCACGAGATCGACCGAGAAGTGGGATACCTGCAGGCTGTTCTTGCGGACTGGTTCCCCACGCCCCAGGCAGGGGACGCCCTCACCACTGCCGCTCCCGCAGCCACCAAACACCTTAACTTGCTGCAAGAGGAGCTCTCGCAGTTCTACCTACGTAAGGAGTTTTCTCTTTAATAAATAAAATTTATGGAAAGAGGAGAGAAATGATAATGGTATCCATGTGATAGAACGTATAACATTCCCCACTTTGCATAATTAAGTAATAGAAACGAGAAATCTCTGTCTGGATATGTTTTACCATTAAAACGTGGAATCCGTTATATCATTAAATACCTAGCAAAGTCAGTTGAAACACATACAATTAGCGAACTCTGTGATTTAATTCTATTTATTCTGTAGAATAATAATTGTGCCTAATCGTTTAAGTATTAAAGACGATACTTGAAAGCTGTTTGAACCGGTTATAAAATAATTTTTGAATGCATTTTTAGATTGTGTTTTTCATTTTCTGTTTTTTTTTGACAGCTGGAGTAGCCTAATAATTATTATTCAAGTTCCAAAAATTTAAATATTGCCGCACTATATTCTATTGTTCTTATGAATATTTAAATAATCCGGCGAAAATATGTTCTATATTCGATTTTTTTCTTTATTATCAATCTTTCCGTAATGTGAAAGGCATTTTCCGAGAGACTAACTATTTATCATCAGTTAATTTACAAAACGACGGCCTTGTTTCAACATTCAATTGTTTATTTTTTGCTTTAATTTACAGAATACTTTAATATTTCATGAAATACCTAGGTGTTATTCGATAAAATATCTGCATTGTGCTCTTTAACAATGACACACACACACACACACACACACACACACACACACACACACACACACAACACACACACACACACAACACACACACACACACACACACACACACACACACACACACACACACACACACACACACACACACACACCACACACACACACACACACACACACACACACACACACACACACACACACACACACACACCACACACACACACCACACACACACACACACACACACACACACACATATATACAGTCAACTCTCGATAATTCGAAGTTGGAGGGACCAATGAAAAACTTCGAATTATCAAGAGGGTAAAAAAAAATCCCAAATTACACGAAAAGAAATTTTTTTCTAACACATTTAAATTTGAAACTTTGTAATAAAATAACAATTGTACATATGTATAAAGTTATTTTAAAGTATTTTAAAAAATACATATTATACAGTATAAATATTTTACAGGTTAAAAGTCCTGTATTAAAAAATAATTCAATACATTCATGCACAATCCTACACATCTCTTCTTCACAATAACGGACCATCCTTTCTGAATACATGTGTAGCAAGGCCACGTATTAAACGAAAAATATGAACGGCTGACAACAGTAGTGGTTGGTCTATTGTCCACTTAAAGGAATGAAAACAATAAAAGTGTCTTTTCACCTGAGGAATCGGGAAACACTAATAAGGGGTAGCAAACCGATGGTAATCAAAGAGGCTACATTACAGGAGAGACACGCAGAGACAACACTACGCAAAACTTGTAAGATCTAACCTGTTTATTACAGGACTGTAGATGACAGTGAGTGTTCGAATTGTCGAGAGTTTTATAAGATAACTTCAAATTATAGTGTTTTGTTGTCTGGCCAGCCACAGATTTTACTTCAAAATATTGAGAGTGTACCAAAATGTATTGTTTTAGTTCGAAATATCAAGAGTTTTACTAGGGACTCTGAGCACATACTTCGAATTATCGAGAGTCGAGTGTATATGTAATATGCGCGCACGCACATTTCATAAACATTATTTCTAACTGTATTTTCTCTTCCAAATTTTATTTCAGCCCAATAATATAGGGAAATAAACAGAAAGGTTGGCGCCTCAATACTTTGTTCAATCCTGAAGTATTAAGGCGGTATCACACGTAAATTTTCCGTGCAATTTTTTGGCCCAACTTTTCGCCGAATCTGAGAGGGAAGGGTTACCTTAAACAAAACGACATGCTCTGACGTCAGCCACGCTCTTTCTCCACATTGAAACATTACTCGCTCATTTTTCTGCTTCGAAAACGACCATCCAATATTATTTCTTTTATTTCGCTCGCGCTTTTGCTTATGGGGGTGAACAGAAATGGAGTATCATTATGTTTAAAATAGTATACGCCGTTAAAATATTGTACACCCTTAAAATATTATACGCCATGTTTGATGCGAAGCTACCACCGTTACCGCCATCTTGTTTATGACGTAGGGCACCAAAGAACCTCATTGGCTGGAATTTCAAGCAACATTCATTTAGAGCAACTTTCTCAGCTCACTGGCAAAAAGTTGTTCGAAAGCCATTGCTATGGCAACGGAGTAAAAATTGCACTAAACGTGTACGTGTGATAAGGCCTTAGACCTAAGCCCTTGATATTGTATTATCGTGGCAATTTTATTACGCCCTGTGTACTGTTTTGCTATTTCTTTCTTTACAATCCCCAATTGAGAGGAAGAGTAATGAGACAGTGGCGTGACGGAGAATATTAGGGCCTCCCTGCAAAGTCAGGTTTTGGGCCCCAAACTGGATCTTACGAAAATTGCAAAACCATAACATTTGGACCCCCCGCAATGCGGGGGTGTACGTTACGCCACTGATGATATACCAGAAAGTGAGTAACGGTAGTATGTGAGAAAGACTCAGATTGAATTTATGAGATTGTACGAGAAGTAGGATAGTTTTGCTTAAATGGCTATGAAACAAAGTATCTTTATTTATTAAAAAAACAGTAAAGTGGATTTAGAGAGGGGTGTGCATAAAAGAAAAAAATTACGAGATATTACTGCATAGTAATACGAGTAATTAATAAGAAAATATTTCAAGTAAAATTTTATTTTAAGACATGTTTAGGTGGGAGATTTTTTGCTTATATACTTTTAATAAGAACAACACAGAGAGGGGGGGGGGAGAATTTGATGTGGTATTTCTGATGAAGGATATGGTTAATACGGTTACTGCTTCAAAATACACTCACTTCCAAAAGTTAAGCACGAAGAGGAAAATGCTAATTTTCGGAAGCCAATCAGAATTGAAGAGGATGCAATTCACTGCAGAGGTAGATGGAAGTATGAAGTATGTTAGGTAACAGCCAATCGTGTTTTCATGTCAAGAAATATGCAAAAAGGGCAGGCTCATAAGAAGCCAGCTTTATGAAGGGTTACAGAAGTTGATTGGAAGTGCTGATAGAAGGTGTTTAAAACTTTCGTACAATTTGTTTCTAAGACATACGTGTCTTCCAAAAAACGAATGGAAGATTCTGAGTGCTGGCGTGCTGTGGGACGCATTGAAGCAGGACAGTCGATCACAGACGTTGCTCTTTTCTTCGGCGTTCATCATTCTGTAATTTCACGTTTATGGAAACAACTCCAAACTACACAGACAGTTGTCCGAAGGCCCGTAGATGGTTGCACAAGGGTTACAACCACCGTGGAAGATCGATATATTGCTATTGTAGCCAAGCGGAATCGCAGAGCGACCTCCACACGTGTGACATCTATGGTTACAGCGTCCATTGGTAAGGCTATATCTGCAGCTAATGTGTCGTAATCTATCACTACCCCTAAGATTATTGACTCCCCTTCTTGTATTATCTAAATCTGAATGTGTTGAATTCATTATTAATTACAACTTATTTAATCAATCAATCTTATTTATTGACCTTTCTTAATTGAGAGATTACACAAATACTATTCAAACCTTAAGATCAACAAAATACAGTGGAGTAAGAGAAGAATTCGATTATGAACGACGGAATCCTAACTGAATCCACGGAGAACGACGCGTACAATCAAGCTACACATTTATATGTAATTTATGAAAACAACTGACCTGATACCTTTTCTTAAGGCAGGTTCTTCTATATCTGGATTGCTTTAAGGAGCGGCTTCAATCTCAGCTATCTTTCAGTTCCGTCCCGAACCGATTTAATGAATATCTTTTCAATAGTCTTCTCCCGACGAATATATTTCCGCTAGAAAAACTACTCTCTCAAAATCACCCTCCTTTTTCTCTTCATTTCATTTTTCCCTTTTATATCCTTTTCGAACTCGCTAAACCCGAAAATATCTCGTTTGCATAAGTCACACTTTTGGCTCCCGGTGGAGATTGGTTGAAATAAATAAAACAATTTAAAGAAGTCGAGAGAAGGTTAGTGAAACGCATAAGCACCCGTCACAACCCCCTCCGAGAAAAAAAGCGTGACTTATTGAAGATCTAAACGACCTGCAATAACTCGCTTAATTTACCTAACGTCTGAAAAACACTGAACCTGCACAAAATTTTAACTACTCTAGAATGCCTAAAAATACTGAACTTGTAGAAAGTTTTAACTCACGAACTTTAGAATGCCTGAAAATACTGAACTTATAGAAAGTTTTAACTCACGAACTTTAGAATGCTTGAAAATACTGAACTTGTAGAAAGTTTTAACTCACGAACTTTAGAATGCTTGAAAACACTGAATTTGCAGAAAATTTTAACTCTCTAAGTTAGAAACTTTAATTAAACTAGCACACAGAAATGACTACTCAAAGGGTTACTCCACTCTAATTTATTGATCTTTTACATACATACAATCCCTACAGTGCATCCCATTCGGGCGAAGATCAGGGGAAAACCTTTCAAGGAAAAAACCCTGATCATGCACTTTACTTAAGTGCTAATAAATATAAAAATATTTTACAATAATATCTTCGTACGACATCAAACTTTCATCTCATCACTATGTTCAGGGACTGCTGCCCTGAAAGGAAACCTTGTCAATTTTTTCTAAAACATGACATTAAATGCACATAACTTTTATACAACTTCCTTAATGACATAAAATATGGCATACATTATATTATATACATATTAAGTTTCATAACAAAATAACCTTTATCTGATTTCATTTTCAAAAAATTTCCAATCAATCGCGCTGCGCTGTTAATGTTTTTTGTTAGTATTCCTAATTACACCGCGCCCAGAAACCAGACAATACTTATACATCTTAATAATTACACACAAAAATATATACATTTTTTACATAGAATATATTACAACAAACAATACAAGTAATCTCACATATAAAGCCTCGTCTTTAAAGTGTAGCAAAAAAATTGCAATTTAACAAATGTTTTTCCACAATTTGGAAAAAATTAAATACAAAAGCTTTTTCAACCGATATGAAAATACACCCAACGCAGTAACTTTTGTACGGAAATTTTACAAAAAAAAATAGACTAGCCCACATTGAAAATACTCCGAACTGTCTGTCAGAGGAAAAATAAACAAATTAGAATTATACAACCTGGCTAGTCTTTAGATCCAAACTGCATAGGCTTTGTCTCTAACCATGGCCTCTGTACTGGATGACATTGTCCTAGGGCTGTCCTCTCTGCGCTCCCACCTTCTGGGTCTCCTCATCCATTGAGTCCGCTGAAGCTGAATTGCTCCTGCTGAGGCGTTCTTTTCCCTTGTGAGAACTGGATTTTGGCTGCTGTCCACTCGACGTCGGCTCCGAAGGTTGTAAGGGCAGTTCCTTTCTTGCTGGGGTTTTTGTATTTGAATCTGTGGGATGGTCCTGGAATTGCTCTTTCTGATTTCCACTGTTCACTGCGGGATGGTCCTGGAATTGTTCCTTCAGAATTATTTTCTTCCAACTTCCTATACCGCTTTCTGGAGGGACGAGACGGCAATGACGAGGTCAACTTTCTCTTGACTCGGGATTCTTGGGCCTCTGGTCTCTTCTTCTTCTGTATAACTTCCTTCCAGGAGAGTGGTCTTCCTCTTTTCTCTCTTTCTGTCCAATGAGGTTTTCTCTTCCTGAAATTATACGTATCACCCCCCCCCCCCGAAGAAACAGCAGACTCCGTTCGCACACGTTTTTTTCTTCTCACCTCCACTCCATCGCGTCTATTCGTAACTATATCTCTACTACCTTCTAAATTTCCTGATTTCGATCCTCCACGACTACCCCCATCACTCTCCGATTGCACCAATCTCGGCTGCCCATCATCCAACCTGTCTGAAGCCACTGCACCATGATCACTACTTCTGGCACTTTCCGATTCGGCAACACTGTCTTCTCTTTGATGGTAAATTCTCACCTGATCCACATTAACAGTTATTCTTTTACCAAATTTTAATATTACTAAATTATTATTATTATTTACACTCAGAACTTTATATGGGCCCTCAAACTTTGGCATAAATTTACCCACTATTTTCTTACTTGCCGAACTCAACGGGTGAGTTTGAACTAACACTAGATCACCAACCTTCACATTAACTTCACGCCTCTTCTTATTATAATATTTCGCCCACTTCTCGTGCTGGCGCTTTGAATGAATTCTAGCCTCCTCAAACAATTTTTCTATGTTACCACAAACTAAGTCTGATCCATCAGTTACCATTACTAATTTTTGAAAAAGGGGTGATTAAATTTCGATCTAAAAATAATTCCGCCGGTGTTTTACCCGTTGTCTCATGTACTGCTGTCCTAAGAGCGTAGCCGAACTCTTGCAGAAATTGGTCCCAGTTAGTGTGATTATCCCCGACAAAAATTCGAAATCATTTTTAAAAGAGTGCGATTAACTCTTTCTGTTTGATTAGCTTGTGGACGATATACCATAGTTTTAACGTGTTTTATGTTCAACCTGCGACATACTTGCTCAAAAACTTCGGATATCATTTGGGGGCCTTTGTCGGTAACTAACTTAACAGGAGCTCCATAACGCGAAATATAATTCTCAAAAAATGCATTGGCAATTGCTTTAGCCGAAGCTTTCCTTAAGGGAACTATTTCAACCCATTTAAAAAAATTATCTGTAATTACTAAAATAAATTTATAGCGTTCTGGACTAGTTGCAGGGTATGGGCCTAATAAATCTAAAGACACGATTTCATTCGGAAAATTAGTTACTATCGGAATTAATTGACCAGCTGGTAATCCGTTCTTGTAATTGAATTTTTGGCATTGGTCGCAGGTTGCTACATGTTTATAAATGTATTTCCTCATGTACGGGAAATAACACGCGTCTTTTAATTTTAAGTAGGTTTTCTTTTTGCCTAAATGGCCTGCCATCGGCGAGTCATGGAATTCTCGCATAACATCTTTATGTAATGTTTTAGGTATAAATACCCTTAATTCACCTAGTGTGGTTGTATATTTTGCATAATATAGCAATGCGTCTATCATTTTAAAGTCGCGGGACCAATTTCTACAGATTGATTCATTAATGGAACTATCGTCCGGATTTTCCGAAGACTTCACAATGTGACCTAGCTCCGGATCATTTCTTTGTTCCTCTCTCAACTGTTCTCTAGACGATAATACTAACGATCTAATCACCGCACAAGACACCTTTGGTTCTTCATTACTTTCTAACGGGTTTCTAGACAACATATCAGCCACTAAATTTTGCGTACCTGGGCGATGTTCCCATATTCTACATTAAAATTTGCCAACTTAAGCGTCCACCTTATCATTCTAGACGACAAATTCTTTCCATTCGTTAATTTGGTAAGTGCAGCATGGTCTGTTATCACTTTAACCGACAAGGATCCGAAATACGTGCGATATTTATTTAATGCCCATATGACAGCTAAACATTCACGTTCCGTCACACTATAGTTTCTTTCTGCGCGGTTTAAAGTTCTCGAGGCAAACGCCATAGGCCTATTATTCTGTGTCAATACTGCTCCTACCCCCACTGAGCTCGCATCCGTATAGAGTTCAAAAGCTTGGGAAAAATCTGGTAATTGTAACACTGGAGCTTCTGTCAGTGCTTTCTTAATACGATCAAAGGCTTCCTGCGCTGATTCCGACCAACGGAACTTAGAGTTTTTCGTTTTAAATTATATAAGGGTTCACACATGTCTGCGTAGTTCTTAATAAACTTTTGATACCAACCCGTCATTCCTAAAAATTTTGCTACCTGTTTTGCAGTTTTCGGAGGTTTCATTTCAATAATTGCTTTTACCTTCTCCTCATCTATTTTAACTCCTTCTTTATTAATAACTAAACCCAAATAACGTAATTGTTTACTCGCGAAATGACATTTCTCACGATTCAACGTTAAACCAGCCTCCTGCAACAATCTGAATACTTCTCGTAAGTGTTCTACATGGCGTTCAAAAGATGCAGACGAAATAATCACGTCATCCATATAACAGTGGGCAAAACGCCCGAGGACTGGCTTGAGAATCATCTCTATTGCCCTTTGAAAATTTGGAGCTGCCCCCGAAAGGCCAAATGGCATGCGAGTAAATGCAAAGTACCATTTTTTGTAACAAACGCCGTCTTATGAACATCTTTGGGGTCTACTGCCATCTGAAAGTATCCGCTGCGTAAATCAAGCGATGGCATAATTTCGGTGTGTGGAATATTAGTGATCAAATCATCAATTATTGGGAGCGGATATCGCGGATATCTCGTGATCGCATTTAATTTCCTATAATCTATTGCAAACCTATAAGCTTCTGGGTCATCTAACGGCAACCCGTTTTTCTTCCGACTTAAAACAACTGGATATTTGTAGGGCGATGTTGTTGGAACTATTGTTCCATCGTTCAACATCTTCTGAACATGGTAGTCGATGATACCCTGTTTGGCCCTGTCATAGCGATAAGGTCTCAAAAAAACAGGAGGATTATCACTCATGTCAATTTCATGACAAAACACATGTGTCAGACCAGGCTTAAGTAAAAACACAACCCATGAAATTCCTTAAACAAAATCTGTAATTTTTGTTTTTGTTCTGAATTTAACTTAGTGTTCGATAAATTTATCTGAACCGGTTCGTCCGAAATTGCCACTTTTTCCGTTTGCGAATCCGGAATGATTAACGATTTAGACAGAAAATCCAAACTAATCTTTGCATGTGACATGAAATCAATACCTAGGATGCATGGATATTGCATCTCAGTAATCACATGAAATTTCCACAACTTCGAAAATTCTCTTATTTTAATTCTTAACTCAACTGTGCCTAAATTTCTGCATTGTGACCCTTGAGCTGTAACTACTTCAGCTAACGATTTCTTAATAGGACAGAAAGAAAAATATGATCGGTATGTTTTTTCTGAAATAAATGACTTTTCCGCACCTGTATCCCAGAGCGCTTTTAGAAACGTATCATGCAAAAGAATCGGCACATACGGAAGTTCAACTGGTGATAATCGTAATGAATTAAGTTTAATTCTATTAGGAGGATTTGACTTAACTAGCGATCGTTTACCTCCCGCAACACGATCGCTTAGAAGTTTAAATTGGCATTTCTTTGCCTTTCGCTGTTGCAATCAACACGCCTCCAATTCTGCTTTGCTGAATCATCATTAGGACCCTTCCTAACCACCATCCTACGGTTCTGGTACCGGTCTGTTCGCTGATTTGGCTGATTGTAGCGATTTCCTCCCTCGAATCCTTGATTTTGATAATTACGACGAGAAAAATTATTCGCACCCTTGCCTAGTCCTCTTTGATCATTTTGACTATTTCCGACCCCAGTATCTCTCCAATTTCTATTATTCCTTCTTTCCTCAGGATTCCTACTCACATCCCAACTTCGTCTAGCAAAATTATTACTCGAACCCTGGTTTTCCCTGCAGCTATGACGTTCCTCATACCGGTATACCAACTCTACCAACTGAGCTTTCGTTGTGGGGTTTCGAACTTCTAAATAATCCATTATTTGGGGTTCTAGTCGCATTACTATGTGATCGACCAATTTTATTTCATCATAATTCAAATCTAAAGCCTTATGAATTTTTAATAGCTGAAAAATAAAATCTGACGGGGCTTGACCTCTCCGTTGTTTCGATGAGAAAAACTGAGCCTCTAACTCTAATTTATTCCGTATTACAGGAAAACTATCTGACAATTTCTTTTTAAGCGTTGCAAATGCAGTCGCTTCTTCATTTACACACTCGAACCCGATCACGTCAAACCAGTCTAACGCTCTCCCAATTAAATGACCTTTTAAATACGCACATGATAGATTCGCCGGTATTTCATAGTAGGCTATATTATCATCTATGTTAGATATAAACTCAGACACATTTTCTTTACCCGAAAAAAATAATTCCGGCAAAACTCTAAATCCTGCACTTGCTCTTAATTCCGGTATTTCGTTTGGGCGCCCGTGTCGTAGTCTCTCACTACCCCTATGATTATTAACTCCCCTTTGCATATTATCTAAATTTGGGTATGTTGGATTCATGATTAACGACTACTTAATTAATAAATCAATATTATTTATTAAAAAATCTTTCTTAATAGAGAAATATACAAATATTAATCAAACTTTAAGAACAACAAATTACAGTGGAGTGCGAGAAGAACCCGATTATGAACGACGGAATACTAACTGAAACCACGGAGAATAACGTATACAATCAAACTACGCATTTATATCTAATTTATGAAAATAACTGACCTGATACCTTTTTAAGGCAGGTTTCTCTAATACTGGATTGTTCTAAGGAGCGGCTTCAATCTTTGATATCTTCAGTTCCGTCCCGAACCGAATGAATGAACCTTTTTCAATAGCCTTCCTCAGGCGAATATACTTCCACTAGTTAAACTAATCTCTCAGAATCACCTTCTTAATCAACCTCGTAGTCATCCTCCTTCTCTTCATTTCATTTCTCCCTTTTATATCTTTTTCGAACTCGTTAAACCCGAAACTATCTTGTTTGCATAAGTCATACCTTTGGCTCTCGGCGGAGATTGGTTAAAATAAATAAAATATTAAAAATGTGAGAGAAGGTTAGTGAAACGCGTAAGCACCCGTCACAATATGACAGAATCATAATATTAACTGAAAAATTGAAAGCGATTTTTCTTGCAGTTTTTCATTTTTCTTTCTATTTATGGTGTTGGACTATTTTTTGTTTGTTTGTTTCTATTTATTCATTAATTAAATTTATAATCATTCTAATAAAATAGGATAGTGAAAAAGAAATCACATTCTCAGAAATTATTCCATCCTAGGTGGGATTCTAACCCACGACCTTTGGATTATATGTCCATCGCACTATCCATTGCGCTACAGGGACACAACGAACGAATTTCCTTTCAAAATATGCTGTTGGACTATTGTTTGTGTTTGTTACTATTTATTCATTTCTTAATTTAATTAAAGAATTAATATTTGAAAAACTGTATTAACATCCGAATACAAGTCTTAATAAATGTATTTGGAGAAAGTGAACTAATAATTGGAATTGAAAAAGATTAATATAAGAATGTTGTTGTTTCTAATCCCTAATTGGGATGTCTAAGACTAGACCAACTCCATCAGGATCCGTAAATTTCCAAAAAATCCAAGAATAAAAGAGGTCTTAAGAGCAATGTAAGCCAGTAACAGCCTCCGGACAGGAGTGATCACTTTTGTCTAGTGGTATGTTACGTGCTTACGAACCAATAGGTCACGGGTTCTAATCCAGCACAAGCACCCCATTCAAGTTAAAATTCAAACAACGTAAAATGTGTTCAGGTGATGCTTGAGCAGCATTACACTTCATACAGATCTTAAAAGCTTTATAAACCCCTGCTCGAAGGTGAAAGAGTGTCCTCTTGCAGATCGAGATATGCAAGTCTGCTGGCCTCTATGACCTTCAAAATGTAGGACACGCCAATGGCGCTTTCGTGGATACCAGGCGTGTTTAGAAGGAATTCTCTAGAGCAGGAGTGGGCAGACTTTTCCAGGATGCAGGCTACTTCTAATTTTTTCTATGAGTTGCGGTCCACCCAATGTCAGTAGTGCACACATAGGCGAGAAAGGGGTCCAGGGTCCGTACCGTCCCTCATAACCCTTTTTTTCCGATTCATGATAGTCTCATGTATATAGTTCGTAAAATGTAATTAATTATTTGATATTAGTAATTTTTTATTTATTAATGTTAATTATTTAGTCAGCAATTTATTTTTTGCTGTTTTTTGTTCCCGACAATCGACAGAAAAACCAAAAAAAATATGTTTGGCTGAGTATTGGTACGAGAATGGTAGACCTTCAACCCCCTCGACCCTCTTCCTTTTAAAAATTCTTATGGGCGCTACTGCCAAATGTCGCAGGTGTGATGAGGTAAGGAAAAGCTTATTATTATATCTTAATAATAAGTACGGAATATATGTACTAACGTACAGAACTAAAATAAAAAAACAACACTTTTAAAACCGCGATTAAAGCAAAAGGCGAGATACAAACTTAATAATAATAGCCTCAAATATGTTGTTGCTAATTCTCCAGGTCTGACGAAGTTGGGAAGGTCGTTGGAGCCCCAAATATAATTATATCAAATGATACATTTATTGTAAAACTGAGTCCAAAGTACATTAAAAAAATTAAATACTTTTTATCTAAAGTTAGTTTTTGTTGTTATAGTCAGTAAAGGCTTAGTCTGCGTAGTCAGCCAATCTTGCATTTTCCGTATATAATTACAAACTGGTAAAAGTTTTAGGCGGTCACCCTAAAAATGTTTTGGTGGTCCATCGGTCGATCGCGATCAACATAATGCCCACCCTTGCTCTAGAGATCCCTTTGCTTTTTCTTTGGATCAGAGAAAACCTCGCTGAAAATAAAAGGCATATTAGACCGGGGAGTGCCCAAAGAGGCAGCCTTTGTCAGTGAGTCTGCTATATCGTTACCAATAATTTCGACATGGGATGGAGTTCATTGAATACGGAATTCAAAGTTTGCAGATAATTTGTCGATTCCAACCCTGTCTCCAACCTTCTTCCAGCTGCTTAAATGTTGGACAGAGGAACGGCCACCAATCAATCTTCAAATGCTTTTAAAATCAGGTTCAGCAAGACTGTCAACATAGTTAAGACCCTTTTCAGCAGTAATTAGTTCTGCTCTGAAAACAGAACAAGATTAATACAAGAATTGATGGACCTGTCAAAGACGAAATACATTTTGCTATTTTTTAAAAATATTATTAATTATATTGTTTCAAAAAATTCTGCTAATTTTGTTTTGGTTCTTCCTTTGTTTCATATCGAGTTTTTATTTATTTATTTTTTAAATTATTTGATTTTGATTCACAAAACTTTTGGCCCCCCATAAAATCTGAACAATAAATAAAATTCCTTGGTAATAAATGCTATCTTAAAAATTCTTTATACTTATCTCTAAAACGCAATTTGGAATAACTTATATTCATCTGGTAATTACTTATTATTTTTTAATAATAACAAGTTATTATATTATCTAAGATGTGAATAATAATTCCGCATTCCATTTTTAGGCATTTCTATTAAGATAGTACGTATAAAAAGAAATAAAAATAACAATAAATGATACAGGTGAATTTTTTTTCATTTTCAAATATTTTTACTGTTTAGCATGGTGTGAAAGTTTGGAATGTAAATGGCATCTCATGTGTCACCCTCGTCACTTGATTCGAAATTTCGAAGCTCTTCGCCAGTACCCCTCGTGTTGCTTCGAAAATGCGACGTTAATATATAATCGATCAATTTTGCTTATAACGATCGCCATAATCGCAGTGTAGATATTTCATCACGCATCTTGCCGCATCTGTTTACATGGTTTTCAATCTTCCGTAATAATATTAATTCATTCCACCGTCATCTAGATGCTGTCCATTCTACAAAAGGCTGAAATATATCTATATATAGGAGAGAAAAGGGAACCACTCACTCATTACGAGATCTTCGGACCACCTTTGAAATTTGCCAGGCATGTTTATTTTGTTGAGTAGAGATCCGCCGAGAAAATCGACTCTCAAGGGAAGGGAGGTTTATGGGGACGTAAAAGATAAATACACATCTGTTTTAGAAATTCGTCCTGTTTTTTTTTAAATCAAGAGGGCAGTAAGAATAAAATGGGGAAAAAATATTTTTTGCTCTTTTATATTGAGATTTCTTCAAAATTTATGACAGAAATAAAATTTATATTTTTCAAAAGAAGTGTAGTTAAAATTGGAGAGAATCGTATTTATATATAACTATTGCATTAATAAATGTATTTGGATTATGATGCTGAGTGGATACACTGCATTTTTTAGAATATTAAATTATTTCCTAAAATTACATTGTAACTAAATGTTATCCTTATTGCCAACAAGTTTTTTAACTGAACAGAGAGAGAGAGAGAGAGTAATGTATTTTGACTTAATGAAGGTGTTCATTCAAGCTTTCTAAAATTAAATCAGACACCATAGAGATGTCAGAGAAACTATTATATAACAATACTTAACGAACTTAACTGAATATTTATAACCGATATTTATCTTTCTAATCCTCGGGTATACTGACAAGACTATTAAGAAGAAGCTCATTATATCAAAGCTAATTTTTTTTTTGTTAATACATTTGTTAAGACGCAGCCATTATATGAGGAATCATTAAGAGGAAAAAAGTCCAAACAATCGCTCTAAAAACTGTTCCGATTGTTATCATGGAAGAAGCAGAAAGATAAAAATTATTGTTATGGTTCACTCAACATCATTTTTGTAGCATTTACCTCATCACGGCCTCTAAAAAGAGTTCAAAGAACAGGCAATAAGTGGTCAGTATCACGCAGAATTTAAGAACGTTCTTAATATCTTTTCCTCCTGTCGTTTTGACCGAGGATATTTTTCCGAGTAGAATTGTTTCGTGTCCGAGGCCGTTTTAAGTCATTGTGTAGCCCCAAAATGAAGTTGCTCTCCTTTGTTAAAACCGGAGAAGTAACTATGAGTAATTTTTGATCTCAGCCAGACCTGTCAAATGTATGAAATATTTAAAGGCTTACCGCAAATACGTTTCTTTCATGATGTTCGTAGAACAAATATAAAAAGCAACTGGTTTAGATATATTAACATTTTGCTCCATTTCCAGACTTCGTGGAAAAGAACCTAACAGGAAACATGTTCATCCCCAAGCATAACTCAGTGATTATGGCAGGAAAGAAATGGAACTTTAGTTTGTTTTACAAAAGGAGGAAATGTAATGATTTTAAAATTTAATTGAAAATAATACCCAAATTGTTTGGCTCGTTTTCACACGCCAAGAAGCATTAAAAAAGGTTTTATAATTCAAATATTTTGAGAATCTCCTAACAAAAATAAGTGCATTACAATTTTTAAAGAAAATCTCTCTGTGTATGTGTTTCGTTTGAATGTATTTTCATTCAATGTTTCCAGTTCCCTTGTTAGATATAAATCAAAAAATATTCAACTAGCGTATTAAGAAATACTAAGCTTTTTCAGTTTAACGTCAGTTGGCCAAATTTTTCACAAGGGGAAAAAATCTTATTTTAAAAGAAAAATTCTTTATACACAAGACTACCATTCCATTGTTCCCTTATATATTTGTATTTTAATCAGCATAAAATAAATAAATAAAACTATCGAGTTCATTGGTGTTTCTTAGGTTTAACTCTCAAGTTTCTAGAAAGATCGAATAAACCAAACAATTAGAGCTACTTAGGCCTAACAAGTAGAACACAAACAAACAATTAGATATAAATAGTTCTCAATCAAACAAATATATTTACAAACTCTTTGCTTGAGTGATATAAGAATGTAAACTTTTACTTAATAGAACAAATAATAGTAACAAAAGGGGAGAAATATAAATGGAAGTTGCAATATGAAAATAGATTCGAAGTCTAAATTTAAACTCGACATTTTTTAAAAAATTAAATCGGTGGCAACTACTATAAGATTAAAAGCAATATCTCCTATTAACGGCATAACAGAAAAATGGTATCATAAAAGTTAGCGATTATATGAAATAAAACATTATGATTCCAATAAAAAATATTTCAAACTACATTCATCTTATTTTTATTTACAAATTTCAAGCGAATTTGTAATGTGTTTAATTGTTTGTTAGTTTGTTGTTGTTGTTGACATTTGTTAATCGTTTAACCTTCAACAAAATATAGTATTAAATCTTACTAATTGTAAATTTCAAAATATTTCTCTCTGATATTGATAATGAGGAATAATTAATTACACTCATGTCAATAAATTAAGAATAATGAAGTTCAGGCAAAGAAAGAGACAGAAGCAAAACAAATTTGACTTATTTGTAAAGTTTATTTATTAAACAAAAGGTAAAGAGCAAAAAAGATGCAATCTGTTTGACATAATTAATAAAAATTGCGATTTTTACTCCCTGGAGTAAATTTCAAAAAAGAACCTATTTACAAAAAACAGTATAACATGGTCAGTATGATGGTTAATACGGAGTATGTCTCCCGGACGATGCCATACAGGCCTTACAACGTCTACGCATGCTGAGTATCAAATTATCAATCTGATATTGGGGAATATTACACCACTCATCAAGCTATGTCCTCCGAAGTTCCGGTAGACAGGTGAGAGGGGTTGACGGGCTGCAATTCGTCGGCCAAACATATCCCACACATGCTCTATTAGACTCAAGTCCGGTGAGTATGCTGGCAAATCCATATGGGTGATATCATCCGATTGAAGGCATTCGTCCACAATGTTTGCACGGTGAGGACGGGCGTTGTCATCCATAAACAGAAATTCAGCACCCATGGCGCCCCGAAACAAACGTACATGTTGTTCCAGAATGACATCCCGATAGATGTGGCCTGTCATCGTTACACTCTGAACATGCAGGTCAGTTCTGGAACCAAGAATAATTCCTCCCCAAACGAGCCATCCTGCACCACCGTAACGGTGTCGTTTAATGGTGTTCTCTTGGTGGTAACGGGTACCTGGCGCTCTCCATATGAAAGTCCGGCGAGAATCAGACTGCAAACTAAACCTGGACTCGTCGGAAACCATCACACAAGACCACTGTTGCGGTGTCCACAATGCATGCTCTCTACTCTAGATTAATCGCAGGCGACAGTGAGTTGCGGTAAGGGAAACACATCTGACAGGCCTACGAGCATATAGACCAATGTGCCCTAAGCGTCTGTACACGGTCTGCCTTGAAACTGTAGTACCGGTAGCTGAAGAGAGCTGACGAGCCAGGTCTGATGCTGTGCTCCGTCTGTTTCTTTTGGCAGTAACTGCCAAATACTGGTCCTCATTCGGCGTTGTAACTCAGGGGCGACCTGTGCTGTAACATCTGCTCACATTACCATCATCTTGGAATCGTTGCCAAAGCCTGGAGATGACACTGGGCGATTCCAAGTTCCTCGGATACTTCCAGCTGGGTACGTTCACATTCCAGTCGTCCGATAATTCTGCCACGTAAAAAATCATCCAAATGGTTCCTTCGTGCCATAACTATGTGGTTATTGCACTGAAAGGCTTTTAAAGCGCTTGTGAACAATTTACTTCTTTGTCACCATTCCTTATATACCTCTCTCTTACACTCTCGTCATTGTGACGTACTATCCGCGCCATCTGGTGGTTTCCTGTAATTTGCATATTCTTCTTCAAGATGTGTGTGATAATTCTACAGGTGAAATTTTTATTTTAGAGTTCAATTTCTGTGTGATTCTGAATTATCCTTAATTTATGGACATGAGTGTATTATAATATTTGAAATAAAATCTTTTAGTTAGTAGCATTTCTTCTTCAAGAATTGTTCTTCAGTTTTAAATTTAAAACACATTTTTATTAAAATAATTAATGATCCTTTATTTAGTGAATGTAAATATTTTTGAAATCAGATATTAGTTTTATTTATCCATAATGGCACACACACACACACATACACACGGTATTAAAAGATATCTGACCACAATTTTCCATGCTTAAATAAATTAAGATAGGAGGCGTGGCCTTGTACTCGTAAATAGTCACGACCTTAAAGGGCACATGTGGCTATTTTTCTGTCTGTAGAATCTGTCAGTCATTATCTAACCGCTGATAAGTGAACAAGTACAAGCGAGCACTCGCTGGATTTTCGTTTCTTAGAAAATAGAAAACCTCAAACAAAAAAAAAATAAATAACAATCTAGAGAAGAAATGCAGATCCATTCGAAAAAGTACTTTGGGTCTCAAAGGGAGTATTTTGAAGATGTCTTGTGCCAAAATTATTGTATTTGAATTATATAAGAGGGTTTTTTTATAAATAAAAATCGAATATTTTTAACACATAGTATATTAAAATACAGAAGAGAAAGGTATATATGTACATATATTCTTACATGAAAATCGTATTGGTAATTAAATATAGATAGTATAATCTCTTCCTGTAATGTTTTCATTCCAGCCGAGCTTCAGTCTTCGAGGATCACTCTGCTCCTCAGTGTGGTGTTCGTTGCCATTTACATCTGCAGCTGGTGGTGGATGGCATTCGCTATCAAGCAAGTCAGCCAAGGCGTAAGTACACTTACTTACATTGATGCATATTAATATTGGTGAAAACATGAGAATAAGCAGCTTTTTCAATTTCCCCTATTAGTCACAATCCCCCTATATACACTGAAGAGCCAAAAAAAAACTGGTACAGGCATGCGTATGCAAACAAACCAATAAGAGTACGGCACTGCGGTCGGCAAGGCCTATATAAGACAACAAGTGCCTGGTACATTTGTTAGATAGGCTACTGCTACTACAATGGCAGGTTATCAAGATTTGAGTGAGTTTGAACGCGGTGTTACAGTCGGCGCACGAGAGATGGGACATAGCATCTCCGAGGTAGCAATAATAAATTTGGATTTTCACCTACTACCATTTCACCAGTATACCGTGAATATCGGAATCCGGTAAAACATCAAATCTACGACATCGCTGCGGCCAGAAAAAATCATGCAAGAACGAGACCAACGACGACAAACGAGAATCATTAAGCGTGACAGACGTGCAACCCTTCTGCAAATTGCTGCAGATTTTAAAACTGGGCCATCAACGAGTGTCACCGTGCGAGCCATTCAACGAAACATCATCGATATGGGCTTTCGGAGGCTAAGGCCCACTCGTGTACCCTTGTTGACTGCACGACACAAAGGTGACTTGAAGGCACTGTTGATGATTGGAAACACGTTGCCTGGTCTGACAAGTCTCGTTTCCAGTTGAATAGAACTGATGGACGTGTACGGGTATGGAGATAACCTCATGAATCCATGGACTCTACATGTCAACAAGGGACTGTTTAAGCTGGTGGAGGCTCTGTGATGGTATGGGGCTTGTGAAGTTGGCGTGATATGGGACCCCTGATACGTCTAGATAGTTGATAGGTGATAGTTTCGTAAGCATCCTGTCTGATCACCTGCACCCATTCATGTCCATTGTGCATTCACAAGAAAAACGTTATTTTGTCTCCACGCTTTTTTTTTGCCATAAATTTCGAATTATCATAAATTCAATTTTTATTTTTCTTTGAAGTGCCGCCTATCGGATGATTGAATATTCATAGTAATTTTAAAGTATTTAGCAGCATGAATACGGCTGGAAATTACTGCATGAGTATATATAGATACGTGTTAAAATAAAAGCAAGTAATAAGTAAAAAAAAATTTAAGTCAATTCCTACTTAGGTTGACAAAGAAAATAATTTGTAGGGAATTATCATAGCTCCTATCTATTCGCCATCTTGAATTTTATGAAAAAATTTTTAACCAAATAGTTTTTTAAACCTTTAATTTTTCAATAAGAAATCAAGAAATAAAATGATCGTGAATAATGATATCAAAACTCGAGAGCGGAAAAAAAAGGTAATGGATCATTTTTTAAATTTTGTATGCATTTTTTATGAAAGTCTTTCAGTAACATCAGCGATTATTTAAATTTATTAAACTCAATTAGTATCTTTTTTAACCTTTGGTTTTATAATGAAAAACATTGTGATTAAATTGTAATTTTATTTATCTTTTTTCCCCAGGGAAGCGTTTCTTTAAAGACAGTGCTACTATTAGCTGTTTTTGCTGCTGTAGACATTGCTGCTAGCACAGGTTTTGTTCTTCTGCGACTAATAATGGTAAATGAATGGAAAATATAAATTATACTTGATTTTTTTATTATCAGAGATTCTATTTTAATTTTAAGTGAACATGACATAAATTAATTTGCTCAAATTAAAATGTAATTTAGTTATCAGAAAATTTGATTTACTCAATCATTTTGAACTGTTTCTATTTGCACTGTTATGACAGGTAAGTAAATATATATATGAATATATGTATATATATATATATATATATATATATTTACGGGGAAGGTTTGATCCGTAAAATATATTTAACCCTAACTTTGCTGGTCCTAATTCAGCAACAGCTTTAGAAATCATAATAGGTCTCCATTTTAGTCCATTGACTCTTTTGGTTTCTTACATTTTAAAGTTCTAACTCTGTTTCCTTCTATACATACGCTTATGTAATTCTTTTACAATATACTTTTCCATCATTTTTTACAGTTATGTTTCTTGAAATTTGGTTTGTATCTTCTAGCTTTGTTAGTGGTACATTTAGTATTATCATTTTATTATACTATGTATTTTTTACAAGCTTTTATGTATGCTTTTATTTTTTACAAGCTTTTTTTTACAAGTATGTATGTATGTATGTATGTATGTAATTTTTTCGGGTGGAATCTTGCAACTCAATTTTGAAGCTGATATCTTCACCACATTGAGCTGAAATTTTGTATACACGTTTAGTTTGGATGGCAATGCATGTTTTGACCATTTATATTCCGATATTGCAATTAATTAAAAAGATATTAATTAAAAACGTTAAACTAGTTTTGGGCGCCAACTTCGATATATCTGCATTGTTGTAATTATGTTATTATTACAACAATGACAAAAGTTAGCGTCGAAAATCGGTTTTCAGCCAAACTGGAATTTCATAACGTTGCGCTATTGACTGTATTAATTAACTTTGTCTAAAAAATAATTACATTTCTACAACATAAAAATAATCTAATTTCTACAATGTATGCAATTTGTTTTTACAAATTTCTATCTATTTACTTGGATTTAAATCCAAAACAAAAAAAGTAAAGCTGTTTTTCAAGTAGATTGGTGCATTAAATACCTTTCTCAACGCTGCCAAGTTAAACTGAGAGGGAGTATTGTGCAAATTCTTTAAAAAATTTATCTAACTTTAATCTATGAAACTCAGACAAAAAATAATTACAGAATCGGAAAGATCATTTTTTATATATCTTACCTATCAAAAAGGAATCCACTAGGAAAACAATAAGAGAAAAATATTATCCAGAAATGCAATGTATTTTCAATTAAAAAAATAATTTTATATTAAAATAAATGAATTTTTTAAATGAATTTTCAAATTTTAAGCCTGCAAGTAATTTAAATATACCCCATTTTATCACTAGTAATCTAAACACACACTACGACATGTGTCCTTAAATTTAATTACAGATAAAATCTGTTAATTTTATTTGAGTTTTTTTTTTGTTTGAAAAATTACGGCAATTTTGTTTCTTTAGAGGAGTTAGGAACATTGTAAAACTAGTTCAAGGTTATTGATATCCATAAAATGTGCCAAAAGAGAATAATTTGCAAAATGTCTTGAAATGTTTTAAAAATAAGGACAGAAAAAAAATCGAATCTTCAAAGAAAAATTTCGTTAAATTTGGAGTTATTTTACGAAGAAAAGAGTAATATGTGCTTGGTTCCAGGAAAAAGTTCTTAAAATAGAGAAATTTCCAAAATAGAGGTTCGTTATACATGGAGGTCTGACTGCATAAAAATAATGCGATGGTTAATTAGTTTTTCAAAATCAAGTTTCTAAAGATGACCTGAGCAATTAAAAAAAATAGATTCTTACGTAGAAGATATTCAATGTCCAACAAAAAATTATTATTAGTTGATAAAACTTGCTTTTTTGATCACAACATGCGTTTTGAATTTTAAGTATTTTATTGATTAATACAAATCTTTAAATGCCTTTTGAAGTTTTTTAATACATAACTAGATTTTTCTTCGAAGATGTTAGAGAAATATATCCCTTACCTTCAAAATATTTCAAATAAATAATATATTCTTTAAGATTTTTCAAAAAATAGTCAAAATTTTAATTAAACATTGAATAACTTCGTCATTTATGAAGATAATCTCACGAAACCTTTTTTTCGTATGTAGAACAATATTAATTATTTTTTCAAAATCAAGTTTCTAAAGATGACCTGAGCAATTAAAAAAAATAGATTCTTACGTAGAAGATATTCAATGTCCAACAAAAAATTATTATTAGTTGATAAAACTTGCTTTTTTGATCACAACATGCGTTTTGAATTTTAAGCATTTTATTGATTAATACAAATCTTTAAATGCCTTTTGAAGTTTTTTAATAAATAACTAGATTTTTCTTCGAAGATGTTAGAGAAATATATCCCTTACCTTCAAAATATTTCAAATAAATAATATATTCTTTAAGATTTTTCAAAAAATAGTCAAAATTTTAATTAAACATTGAATAACTTCGTCATTTATGAAGATAATCTCACGAAACCTTTTTTTTCGTATGTAGAACAATATTACCCAAGATCTGCACAAAGATTGAAAATATTGCTTAAAAATTACGGATCTAAAAAGACTGTGTTTTTCGTCTAATACCCTTTTTGCGAGAACTGATTCAGCTATACCAGGGATGGCGAACCAACGTTGAATGAGTTGAACAGGCTGAGAAGCCTGTCCAGCGATAACTAAAAAGTAAAAAATAAATTAAAAGTAAAAAAACTTATTTAGAAACAAGCTTTTATTTAAAAGCGCTAAAAAGAATAAAATAAACTTTTTCTTTAAAACTTTTTTTACTATCAACTTATAACGTCATTACACAATTTATGTGATATAAAAGCTTGTCGCGAGATTTACCTGTGTAGACAAACAAGTAAAATAAATAACTTGACCTGACTGATTTAAATTTAAAAAAATTCAAACTAAGTAAATACGAGTACTTAAATATTGCTTTAGAAGTAATAAGGAAGATATATATGAGCTGTCCCCTCCTCCTCTAAACTACCACACCCCGCCAAGGGGAGGACTTTGAACCTTGATAGATTTAACGAGCATCAACCTCTCTACACGTTCATGGTGTGCACGAATGTCACACCGACCACAAGTTCGTGCCAAAGATCAGGGATGTCTCAAGACTTTGTGGTGGCGAAGTCCTACCTGGGACCCCGCTCACTCCGCCCGGTGCGTCTCTAAGTGTGGGAGGAAACATATCATCACCAACAAACGCCATAATAACAAATATATTTATTCAAGTCTGACAAACACTTAAAGAATCACAAGTTTAACTATAAGAAGAAACCTAGGAGTGATTGCTAAAACGTCGATTAATCCTAATACTCAAGTCTAAGTAAACCCGACTACCAGAAATGGACAAGGAGAACGATCACTAACTAACCTCAGGTCGGTACTGAATCTTCTATCTTCAATCTTCAATCTAATAATTTACCTTTATAATTTATACCTTTTAAACGCGCGCTAAGTTCGTGAATTCTCCTGTATTCAACTTACTTGTCAGCTTCGCGGCTCCTTCTCCTCTCTACATCTACAAAACCTATATATAGACTTTATATAGTCGAACTAATTAACATATATCTATCTCGTGTTTTTCCTGAAAAAGCTGTGAAATAGTATAAATGCTAGCCCCAAAGTTTCCCAAGAGGATAAGTTCGTAAATCTCGTGAATAGCCCCGTCACAATTTCTTGAGGCGCTGGGCCCGTAAGCAAAAGTAGGCCCTACCTGTGATCTTTAAAAGAAGACAGTATATAGCATGCATTGTCAATTGCTCGAACAAGCGGTTATTTGAAACATGGCAATGTTCACGATTCTCAATCTCACAAACCAGCTCGGCCGATAGCCGCATTTCGACTCAATGAGTCGAATGATTGTTTATAGTATTAGGCCTAGGCATGGATAAGGGTCATCGCATAATAATACAGTCTTACCATTTTTACAAGTTGACATGCAGTTTGAAACTCCCTGTTTTTCTTAGAATATATACTGGAATAATGTTTGACCCAAAATATCCGAATCATGATGTTATTAAAACAGAATCGAGAATGAAACGAGACGGACGAAGCAGTTGAGAAACATTTTTAATAGCTTTTCAACTACAAAATCCATTTACAAAAAGTATTTGGCGTATAAACATTACAATAAGCTTTTTAAGTGGTAAAATATATTGAATACATAAGTAAATGATTTCATCATTAAACAACAACGCAATAATACGGGGGGAAGTTCTGTTTATCTTCATATTGTCCTGAACAGCAAAGGATAAGTGGGCGATTGAAATTTCATGTCGAAATAATTAATAAGGGGTTCTGCTTAAAAAGGGGTTCAAACGCGATGTATAATTTGTATTCATTGATTTTTTAATATAAATTATACAGTATAGAGAACCTCTAAAAATAAATCACTGCCAAGACTTGACTTATTGAACTGGTCATTAAAAATAAATATGATTATTGAACAGACAATATTTTGATATAAATTTAGAAAATGTATGAAATCGTTGAAAAATGGTGCAAAATAACATAATATATAATCAGATTCGAAATTAATGCATTCACTGTTTTCTTAAAGCTCATTCTTCCCGAAAATAAAGAAGGTAAAATGTCGAATTTTTTCTTACTTTTGATTAAGTTGAGAAATTTATTTCCCCTTTGACTATATTCTGCTTGTACCTAGAATATTTATCAAGGAGAAAAAGAACCGAAATTACATTATCAGAAGTTGGATTCATGTCATTTTCCAATTTTAATTTTTAAAAGATATACTGTTGTTGCTTATGCCACCTGTCTGACGTAGTCAGATCGAGACCCACGAAATTAATCTTGTCAACGGGCTAGAGATACGCCTGTCGTTAGCCTGAGCTTTGAGCTCAAGAGGGTGACAGTACGATTTTGCTCACGATAGATGGTGATACCATTCGAACCCAGAGATTTAACGAGCACGTATTCCGTGTGTACTTGGAGAGTATTTGGTGGCATCGGGCATCGAACCCAGGCCTTCCGGTCTGGCGACCGATGCTCTAACCACTAGCCCTAAAAGATATACTAGAATAGTTTAACGATATTTATATATTTTCTTTTTCTTTAAGACGTTTTCAAAAGTGGAAGATATTGCTTAATTCTATTCGATTCAAAGCAACACATCTAATGAAGCGTAGCCATTTTGATCCAGAATTAAAAGGTCGATATCCGAGCTTACAGTTCACTTTTCATGCCGTGCTGAAATTTGAGCTCAAACCAATTGAACGAGTCTATGAAGGACAACTCATAGACACCCAAGTTACAATTTTAGCTTTAAGCAGCAATACACCAACTGACTGCCTTAACACAATTCATTGTAAAACTAAAATTGCGGGGCTAATCTTATAGGGTTGGACTGCGGTTTTACAGTGGGTCCCAAGTCATGTTACCCCGGCAATAAGCGAGCTGACCAAAAAGCCAAGCAGCGAGCTGAGTCGTCTCAACCGGAAGTTCCTTTGGCTCTCAGAAGAGCAAAGAGCCTTATTTCAACATTCATTGACAAATATACCACCGTAACCCAAGAAACCAAGAGCCTTAGAAAGACATGGGAAACGCTGGTCACTGTGGCTCCAATCCCGATGCACCTGAAGAGAGCCGAGGCTGTTGCCCGCTTTCGCCTAACCACCGGACATGACTTTTTGGGAGTATACCTCCACTGGCTGCTGACGAGGCCTGCCCACTCGGCGGCCATGCAAGAATGGATGGCATCCACCTGCTCCAATGCACTGGACTCGATGAATACCCGAATGACGACATCATCAGTTGGTACTGGGAGGCTCGGTGTCAAATGGTCAAGAAGCGAAGCACAGGCGTTGGGTAAATAAATAATTTAACGGGCATGAGTCCGTTACACAGAGAAGGTTTGGAAATTCGATACTCGAACATGCTGTAATTGATTACAATGAGATCTCTGGAATCAATTGGTTAAGGTCACGAGCTCGTAGCCGGCATGTCACGAGTCCGATCCCTAGTGCCACTGCAGACCCGCCGTGTAGAGGGGCTAATTTACGTTAAATATGCCGAGGCTAAAAGTCCTCCCGTTAACGGAATGTGGCAGTTTAGAGAGAAGGGGGGGATGACAGCTCAGGTGTCATCCCCATCACTTGACCAAGGTTCAAAGTTACGAAGTTGGTCTCCAATAGCCAGGGCCACTTTCCCGTTTAAGCCCACTAGTCAAATACATAGTGAGTGAATATTATCGTCGCACTCTTCAGCTACACGAGGGCTTTTAACGACGGACCTCGTCATTTTGAACCATGGTCAAGTGACGAGGGCGACACCTGAGAGAGAACCTCCTCTCCTAACTACCACACCACGCCAACGAGAGGACGTTTGAGCTCTCGACATATTTAACATGCATCGCTCCCCTACACGGTGGGTCTTTAGAGCTACTGGGCTCGAACTCATGACATTCTTGCCATGATTCGATACCTTCACCACTAGGCTACCACAGCCCCAGTCAAATGCCTAAGGCGTAAGAGTGAGTGAGTGAGTGAGTGAGTGAGTGATTTTGGGGTTTATTGGCGCAAGAGCCAATTTCGGCTGTACTGCGCCAAACATTTGTTTTAATATCTGTGGTCTAGACGGGAAGAGAAAGAAAGAATGAATTGAATGACAAGAAAGAGGGCCGAAAATAGAGAAGGATCACTAGGGTACCCCGGGTTCGTGAAGCCCGTGTTTACCAAAGACAGTAAACCCCATGGGAAAAGGAAAAGATCACTAGGGCACCTCGGGATTGTGAAACCCGTACACACCTAAAGAAGGTGAGCCCCCTGAGGGGCTAATGCGTAAGAGATTTGGGACGCAAAGTATATGAGGATGAAAAAAGAGGGGAGGGGGATTAAAATTACAGCTAACATACCACCGCCTAGAAAGTTAAGAGAACAGCATTTCTGCCCTTAAGAGAGTAAATATTGAAATGATATCTATTAGGGAAAGTGAAAAGCTTAGCAGTTTGATGTGTCTATGCATCAAAATAACATTACTATAGAAATTGATTACAATGATGTTATTAATGATTTTGTAATGATCAGTGCTGAAGAAAATCTTTGCTGTACTAGCACAATGACAGTGACTCAACAAAGAACAAGGATGTTTACAAGTAAAAGACAGTGAAGCAGTAAGTTATGAAAAAGATGATAATTAATAACAGCTCATACAATAATGTATTCTCTAGGCTCTAACTGCAAACGATTTCATTAACTTACTGTACTAATTTACAAAAGGGGTTGTCCATGATTTCGTAAGGTAAGAAATGAATCCGATTGACCAAACCATGCTATTATCAAATTCCTTACGGTTGCCAGTCCAGGACATGGCAGATCCATATAGGTCAGGGGTGGCCAACCCATGGCACGGTGGAGTTGTAACAGTGGAAGGCGAAGACTTACTGAAAAGTTTAAATTTTTTTGAACAGATACACCATTTTTGATTAAAAATTAAAAGATCGACCATTTTTTAAAATCGGAAATTTTGAAAAGATAAAAATCCATTTTTTACTACTTTGTTAATATAATCTTTGTTAATATACTTCTATAATAATCTTTGAGAACTGGGGTTGTCTCCGACAATAAAAAATCTCAAAATTTGGATCAAATGTTAGTGAATAAATGTTTTCTGCTACGAACATAATAAAATAAATATCACTCATAACTAGCTGATGTGCATCTATAATAATCTAATTTTATAAGCATCTGCAAGAGCTTACCTTAATATAGATGACTTTGTAAAAAAAAATTAGTTATTCAAAAGCCACATTAAGAAAGTACTGAGCGTTTAATAATTATTTTGAATTGAATGATTCAAGTTGCTCATTTTTATTTTATAGCTTACCTAATTGATTGAACTTGTAAAATTTATTAACAATAAAACCTAAGTTTTACTTTCGTTTTATATATTATGTTATTTTTAAGTTTTTACTACGTAGACTTGCATTAAAAAAATGTGCTATTTACGTAAAAATCCCATAATAAACCTATAAGTAAATTTTTTTTTTCACTTTTCCATATTTGTTGGAAAAGTTGGAAGTGGCACGCATAATTATTTTTTATCAAATAGTGGCACTCTTCTGAAAAAGGTTGGCCACCCCTGATATAGGTGGTGGATAATGGAAACTCTCCAAACAGCAAAAACAAAGAAAGGGAAAAGAGTAAGAGGGCTTAAGGGAAATTCCCTCCCGAACCAAAACTAGCAAGGTAAGAGCTGAAGGAGGGAGGGTGCTTTGAAAATAAAGGGGGGGGGGAGCATAACAATTTGAAATGCCTAGGGTGCAGGGGAGGTTAAAAACGGCCCTTCCATTAGCCCTTGTGTTGCTTAGCGTGGCGTTAATAAGCAGTCATTCCCTCATTGATTACAAATTCGTTACTGTACCAACGAAAGAATTACGGTCCCACTCTCTGTAAAATGTTCAGACAATTTAAATAAGTTTTAAATGTTGAAGACAATCCTAAATCGTCGAACACAATCGAATACAAATAATAATCAAACAAAAACACTATTTCAACAATGCACTGTATATACACATAGAACTTTTCACTAAATCCATTCAATTTTACTTATAAGATATACACAGCACTATACGTCAGCTGTATAGCTACCGATACATTGCTATAAGCATGTCGGTAACGCGAACGCTTGAGATTTCACCCATCCAAAAAGTATCTAAGGCGAACAGCACACTGCGCGTGCGTCAGTCAGAGCATGTCGGTGACGCGAACCCATAAGATTTTCCCCTACCAAAAAGTGCCCAACGCCGCTAAAGAAGTTTTCACTTCAAAAATTTAATCTCTAGAGTCAATAATATAATAAAAATAAATTATAACTTATCTGTTCTATGATATATCCTGAAACAGGGTTGAACAGATAACAATATCACATTCAGTGCATTAGTACAAACAATTAAAAAAGCTCCTATTACACACGATCAGTGGCGGATTAAGCGGGTGTCGGACCTGGCGGCCGCCAGGGACCCCCAGCGCTGGTAGGGGCCCCAAGCTTGATGAGTGCAAAGGCCAGCGACAAGCCAACCACGCCACCTTGGAACAAGAAATGAAAAAAAAAAAAAAGATACAATGAAAACCCCGCTAAAAATTTATCGAGATGTAAAAAAAATCCTAACGTAGAAAAACTTTTGAAAATATTTTTAACAATACTGATGTCGAAGGCATTAGGTGAATGATCTTTTATAGTTTTAAAACGTGTTAAAAATAATTTAAGAAGTACTTTGGGAGAAAAGAGAAAGTGAACAACAGGCCATGGTTATATACAGAATAAAATGTTTGTAAGAAAATAGATATGGTGAAAATAAGTGATGAATTTGCCAAAGAGAAATCAAACTGTATAGCATAACTGTAAGCTCTTAAGTAAAGTTTTAAATTTTTTACCTTCAGTTAAGATTTTTCTTTAACCGATGAGTTTTTTTTTTTTTTTTTGCAATACATTTTATTTTGAGAATTTAAAGTAAGCGACTCTTTTCACTATTTTAGTTTTTCGACTCTTAAGCCCATGGGCCTCAAACCTTTTACCGCCAACTACCTTAATCCGCCGTTGCACACGGTAAGTGATAATGACAGCAAATGAAGAATAGAAAAGAACCAACTCAAACGAAAAAAACAAGAAAAACTGCTTAGTTATGAATTTCATCGTTCCGAGAATATACCCTTTCAAATTCCTTCCTCACTTCTCCGAAATAAGTAAAATCTTTAGAAGCACTGTCCGTTTCATTTTATTGTATTCCAAAACCGTGGGACTAGTTTTAAACAGAGCAGTACAAAAAGTACTGTACAACAGTACAAAAAGTCCTCCTTTGGAAAGACGAGTGTACACATCATCCGGAGCAATAAAGGCACCAACTCAGCAGGACGTGTATACACGCCCGCGCACTTAAGGTGTTAAGTTGATCTTGTTGTAAATATAGAGACTATATCTGTGAAAAATAGGTTACCTTACGGAAACGGCCAGTTTGGGAGGTTCAATTGTGCTTTGTTATTAAAATAAGTTAAGCGAAAAAAAGGAATGTGAACCCGAGCTCTGTCAAGTTCGCAGTCCATTGAGGTCACAGAGAGCCACGGGCGATGGATAGGGCATACCCACAGCAATCTAATTCGACCTTGAGATAATTTACTTCTTCCATTCTTTCTCTGTGACAAATATTTTTTGCATAGTTTTTTCGTTTGGAGAGGAACTAAGCTGAAGTCAATCTTATTTATAAGCTTGTATTATTTTAAGTTTTTTTTTAAAATTATTTTATTTGTTTGTATATGCTATGACCAAGTCTTTTTTTTAAAAACGTATCCGTGGAAAAAAAACCCTTCATAAATTTTTATTTATGCTGTAAGTTAAAACTAGATACGATAATATATTAAATTATGTATCATATTTTATTATTGAATATTACAAAGGGCCAAAAATATCTATAGTGTAGACTCCTATCCGTCATATATGGATCCAAATTTATGGAGCATAATTCAGCTTCGGTACTAATATTGGAGTAAGATTTTCTTTAAAACCCTGCATGATTTTATTTTTTTTTGAACCTCAGAGGCTTTCCTCTGTTAGATAATTCATGACCTCGAAATATCCAAGTGATCTTTTCTTTCTTTCTCTTGGAGTTTACAGTATTTATACCACCTGATCGACAGTAACATCAGATCAAGGTCCACGAAATTCATCGCGGCTAAGGGATTTTTATACCTGTCGAGCCCTTAAATTCGAGCACCATGCAGGAGACTGTACGATTTTGCTCGGTTCCAACCCGATTTTGAGGGAGGTCAGGGGCCTCTCACCTCATTTCCCCTTCCACCAAATTCACGAGAGGACTTGCGGTTCGACGGCTATTTAGAGAGTACCCCCATTCCACGATGACACTATACATTTACAAACATCCATGCCTTCTCCAGGTTTCGAACCCAGGCTCTATGGCACAGCAATCAGCGTCATTAACCACTCTACAGGATGGGCGGCACTGCATTTGTAAACACGGATAACGGTTGTTTAATCAGTTTCAAATTTATTTTCAATGAGCTTTATCAATTACCTTATGGGAATTCTTTTTTCTGATATTATATTCACGTGACAACTAAACTCTTGTTCTATTTTTCAGTACATCCGAAGAGATCGTTTCTATCCCACTGCTTTGAAACCTCTGAACGCGCAGACAGAGAGTGACCAAATGGCCGCCTACACAGCGCTCAGACTAATCACTATTAAGGTAAATAAAAGCATGAATGACCATACTTTTCAGAAAATTTATTATGCGTATAGAAAAATATGCAATGTATTTAAACATATTTTTATTTCAGTCAAGTTGTGGCAACGCAGATATTTTAGTCACCGTAGTAGTGGGATTTCTGACAGTTCTGAGGGTAAGTTTTAAAAAAAAATTTAAATTGCGTATATTTTTCTAAAAATTAGAGCAAAAAATAAATGTAAACAAGCAAAAAGATATATTTTCAAAGAAAAATATTTAAATATAGAGTGTCCGGGCTTAAAGTGTTCAAAAGTTATGCCCTATTATTACGGAACCACCCATCAGAATCTAATAAACTGTTCATCCGTGGATTGGAAACCCATCCGGGATTTTTTGGGTGTAGTCCGATTGGCCGCACGTGCCCGCATTATTCGGCAATCTCGCAAACGTTAAACTTGTTGCACTGACTTCATTAGTTAAGATGTGGACGCCACAGCAAAAGGTGCAGTGTGCAATTTGGTTAACGGAGTTTAAATCAGTCACGCTTGTACAGCGACGTGTTCGAACAGAATGGAATGTGACATTAAAATCTATCCACCAATGGGAATGAACTTTACAAGGAGACGGGAACTTTGGTATCTCAAACTGACAAATATCTTTCAATTTTCATGATAGATGACACCGTTGATCGTGTGCGGGATTCATTTTGTACGAGTCCATTAGGAGAGCCATTAACGACATTCCATTCTGTTCAACCACGTGACTGATTTCAATTCCGTTAACCAAAGTATGCACTGCGCCATTTGCTGTGGCGTCCACATTTAAACTAATAAAGTTAGTGTAACAAATTTATCATCTGCGATTGCCGAATAATGCGCGCACGAGCAACCGATCGGATTAGACCCAAAACATCTCGGATGGGTTTCCAATCCACATTCTGATGAGTAGTTCTCTAGTAATAAGTCACATCTTTTGGATACTTTAAACCCCTGTATTATATATATATATATACGAATTAAAAAATATTAAAAAAAAACTAATTGAAAGCGAAAGCACAAAATGTTATACATAATGAATTCTTTACCCCAGTGGTTCTTTAGCTTTCGATCACTGCAGCCTTTCTTTATGTATCAGCCTAACATCGCAGACCCCCAAAATTTTGAACATCTCTCCCGCTGACCCCCAAAATGGCTGTGTGATTCAAAGATTCCTCAACATCCTATGACTGTCTGTTCTATTTAAACAGACTTTTTAACACTTCTTCCCCCCCACTAAAGAACAGTAAAAATCTAATTAAAAATAATGCTTTGTAGTAATTGCTTTGTAGTGGAAAACAATAAAAAATTAATATTCTTGATCGAAATACATGTTCTAGTATTCATTGGGGGCCATTTAGTATAATCTAATCTTGGATGGCACATTTTTTCAATTTTCCTCAAGGCTTTTCAATCTGTAAATGAGAGAAATAACCTTCGCACGTCCACTAGAAAGGCGGTGGGGACCACTGA
Organism: Trichonephila clavata; assembly: GCA_019973975.1. Lineage (NCBI taxonomy): Eukaryota > Metazoa > Arthropoda > Arachnida > Araneae > Nephilidae > Trichonephila > Trichonephila clavata. The sequence goes on along the minus strand of BMAO01014385.1, from coordinate 10,469 downwards.
GGGTCCACGAACCACAGTTAAGAGATGCTGCTTTATCCGATAAATTGTTGTTAAATAACTGCTTATTCAATTCCTACTATTAGCTCACTCTCTATAAATATTTATTTATATATACAAGGTAAGCAAAAAAGTTCTTGCCGTTTTTAATGACCCAAAATAACATGACACACAGACAGCGTAGCCTATTGTTAGTCCTCGAAGTAATCACCATCGGCATCCAGCACCTTCTGCCAGCGTGTCTCCAGTTATTCAATCCCCTTGCGGGAGTGTGGGACGCAAAGAAGTCCGTGAGAGCTTGGCGCACGTCTGCTTTATTGGTGAAGGATTTACCACGAAGATGATTGTCCAGGGAATGGAAGAGGTGGTAATCTGATGGTTCAAGGTCAGGCGAGTAAGGAGGGTGGCACAAAGTCTCCCAAACAAGTCGCTGTATCGTATTCCCGGCCACCCGCGCGACTTGCGACTTCGCGTTATTATGCAATAACAGTATACACTTTCGATTAACAAGTGCTGGCTCCTTCCGATGCAATGCCTGTTGTACACGTTTCAATTGCTGTGAATAGAGGTCCGCAGCGACCGTTTGGCCCGTTGGTAACAACTCATAGTGAGTCACTCAAGTCCACCAGACACAAAGCATCATCTTGCATGGCTGCATAGGTGGTCTTGCGCTGTGCGGGACAGTATCCTGGGGTGACAACCAATGTTTGGAACGCTTGGGTGTGTCATACAGGACCCACTTCTCGTCACTGGTCAGCACCCGATGAATATGGATGCACTATGGTGGCGAGAAAGCAACGATAAACAGACTGCCACTCGTTGTTGCTTATGGACTTCCAACAGCGTGTGAAGAGCACACTTGCTCAGCCTGTACGTCTTACCTAAGCGATGCAGATGAAGTCTAACCGTTTCCTTGGAAGTGTTAAATTGTCTGGCAAGTTCACCACACGTTTGACTACTGTTCTCCTCAATGGTCGCATGCAGGGCATCGTCATCCAAGACTGTGGTCGTCCTGTTCGAGCTTTATCACAAAGGGACAAACCTCCCGACCTTAATTTTTGAAACCAATGCCTTGCCGTACATTCATTGACAGCACTCTCCCCAAACGCTTGACATATTCGGCGATTTGATGCAGCGGCTGATAAGCCCTCTTTGAAGTCGTAAAGTAAGCAACCCCAAACGACATCCTTCGATACGTCCATTTCGCTTCGCTACTGTACGAGTTCCGATTGATGAATGTGAGTAGTGGACCTGCGTTTATAACAACTGATATTCCTACTCTCGACTGACGGTTTCTCAATCACGTCATACACGAATTTGCATACTTATTCTCACTTCTTTCAATGGAAACGCGCAAACGGCAAGAACTTTTTTGTTTACCTTGTATATTTTCATCTTGTTCAAATTTTCAATCTTAATAAAATACTTTCTATTCATTCGATCAAGTTCAAATAAATTTTTTTGAACTTGTAGTAGATGACATTCGATGTTAATTCAGTTTTTCAAATAATAATGTATTAATTACCGGTTAATTAATTAAATTAACTACTGGTTTTCGACGCCAACTTAGATTTGTCTCCATTGTTGTAACAAAGTAACTGCTAAAACAGGGGTGGCCAACCTTTTTGGGAAGGGTGCCACTTTCTCATTTAAAAAAGTGATGCATGCAATTTCCATCAAAAAAGGATGAAAATGTGAAAAAATACTACTTATAAGCCTATTATGGGATTTTTACACAAATAGCCCATTTTTAATGCAAGTCTAAGTAGTGGTGATTTAAAATAATATAAGACAAAACGACAAAATAATATATTATAACGACAAAAGTGAAAATTTAGATTTTTCTGTCAATAAACTTATTTCAGGTTCAATCAGTTAAATTTGGTATAAAATAAAAAGGAAAACTTGAAAGATTTAATTCTAAATAATTAATAAAAAGTTAGTACTTACTGTGGCTTTTGAATTTGTAGTTTTTTTACCAAGTCATCTATATTAGGATTAGCTTGAAGAAGCAAACAAAATTAGGTTGTATTAGATGCGTATCAGGCTAGTTTTGACCGATATTTTTATTTTATGTTCATAAAAGAAAATATTTATTCACAAACATATGTTGATATAAATTTGTAGGGTTTTTTTTTTGGTCTGAGACAACCGTATTTAAATGAAAATGTAAAATAGTATTTATTACTATTTGCTTCAAATTTTTAATTTTTTAGTAAGTCTTCGCATGCCACTTTCACCACTCCGCTGTGCCACGGGTTGGCCACCCCTGTGCTAAATCAATGACAAAAGTTGGCATCGAAAACCGGCTTTTCAGCCAAACTTGCCAAACCAGGTGTGCATTGTTACAATAATGCAGACAAATCATGCTCTTTTTTAATTCCTACTATTATTGTTCACTCCCTTCCTATATATATATATACTCAAATATGTATATAGTTATATATATATAGTTCCCTATACATATATATATAGTTCAAATTTTCAATCGTTAATAAAAAACTTTCTATTCATCCATTCTAAGTAGGAATTGACTTTAAATGTTTTTTTATATTACTTGTTTTTTATATTAATTGCATAAAAAACGCAAGAGACACTTTAAAAAATAGGTTTTATTTTTTTCGTAATTCTTATTGTTGTTGATGATGCATTTATTTGAAAATACGCAAACCAAAAAGTATTGCAACTTTTTCCAAGTTTATGTTTTGATTTATTAATGAGTTTTTAGGTGAACACTTTAATTTATAAAATGATTTTATATTATTTTAATACAGGCGTTTCAAACTCATATGATATTGCGAGCCGCCAGTTCTATTTTAAATTAAATTGAGAACCACATGTTTTTAATGTTAAAAAGAAATGAATAAATATATTCAAAATAAATGTACACACATTTTGTTTCATAACAGCAAAAAAAAAAAAAAAAAAAAAAAAAAAAAATTTAAAAAAAAAAAAAACGTTTAGCGAATTCTACCTACCTTATTTTTATTTTGGCATTGGTTTGTTATTTCATTATACATTATTGTGGGACGATTCATTGGCTGGGCCGTAAAAATGTTCGTTGAGTGCCGCGAGTTTGACTCCTCTGTTCTAATAAATCTACTTTTTTTCCCCCAATGCAAGATAAATTATCACGTTTAAATATATTGGAAGATAAAACTTTAAAAAAAGCATCATTGCTGAGATAAATTCAAGTGTAATGTATTATTTTACCTATTTTAGATATACAGTGTGGTATGTGTAGCATCCTTTTACAAAAAGGCAAAAAGTGGTTCCAGAGATATATTTCAAAAAGGTTAGAATTGTTTCTCTTATTGTTTTACTTCTTTTGAATGCCATTGTTTTATTTTCTCAATTATTACAAATTGCTTTAATAATAGAATATAGGTAAGTAACAGTGATTTTTATGCGAAACGTAATACAGTCGAATCTCGCTAATTCAAACTTTCGATGATACCAACCTCTCGCTTATTCGAAGTCTATGCTCAGCCCCTAGAAAAACTCTTGATATTTCGAACTGAAACAATACGTTTTGGTACACTCAATATTTCGAAGTAAATTCTGCGGCTGGCCAGACTACAACACGCAATAATTCGAAGTTATCTTATAAAACTCTTGACACTTACTATCTAGAGTCCTGTAGCAAACAGGTCGGATCTTACTTGTTTTGTGTTGTATTTCTGCATATCTCCCCTGTAACGCATCCTCTAATTTGACCATCCGCCTGTTCCCCTTTCTTGTGTTTCCCGGATCCTTAGGCGAAGGCTGTGTCTTTTGCTTCGGAACGATATATGTAACGAAAATTAGATATGACGTGGGAGACAGCGCGTGACACTTTTACCCAGTAGGATGGGTGAAAAAGTTCAATTCATGATAAGAGAAATAAATACAAATCAAGAGGCCCCCCGGCCTGAAGGGGGGCGGTGGAAGTGATCCCAAGCGAGGCTGCCCACAAGAGCGGAACAGCCGGCGTTAGAGAAGGGGGAGGGGAAGCGCAGGGAAGGAAGGACGGTGGATTGCGTCAGCAATCAACAGGAGAAGCGGTCAGGTGACTGCTCTCCCGCTACCACTTGTCAGATGCAGTTCGAAGCTGTGTTGTTCAAGAGTGTGAATGAGTTATTTGTTGTGTTAGGGTGGGTGGAGCGGATTCCTCCACTTTATGCTTGAGTACGCGAAGTTAACTTTAGGATCAGGATACGTGAAGAGTGTTTGTGCTGTGACCATTGGGTTTTTGTGTGTTTCGATGGAAATAAAAATATTTCTAGATAGCTTAGTGATGTATTTAGAAATCGGCTCCATGTGTAGATCGTTGTGTATCACATCATTTCGAAAGTACCAAGGTGCGTTTGTTATGATGCGAAGCAGTTTATTTTGAACGACTTGAATTTTCTTCATGTGAGTGGTTGTTGGACATAACGATTTATGGCTCATATGTATGACTTATAGCATGTGGCACCAAATAGGGCACGGGCCGGATTAAACTCTGCCTTGAAGAACCAATGATGTTGGGCACAGTGTCTGAGGGAACTGGGTGCAAAACCAATGAGGAATAGAAGAGATTTGGTGGGATATGAAAGAGTTCTATTCGAAATGCTGTCCTGTATATAAATGTATTCATTTAGTACATGTGTGGCTTTTAACTTCTGTATAATATTTATACTGTGTACGGTATGTACTTTAAAAAATATTTTAAAGTAATTTTATATATTGTTGTTTTATTAAATAGTTTAAAATTTAAGTGTGTTAGAAAAAAAATTGGGAGTTTTTTCTTACTCTCTTGACAATTCGAAGTTTTTCATTGGTTCCTTCAACTTCGAATTATCGAAAGCCGACTGTACATAGAAAATAAAAAAGGAATAGCTATTTCTCAAATCTATCTATAAAAAATGGCAGAAAATTATTTTCTAAATAGTAGTACATTTTCCTCTTTCTAACAAGTGATTTGTAAAAATTTTTTCCTTGTGGTAAAAATATTTTGCTTTTATTTTTTAAATACATTAACAGAAATTACTGGCAGCTGTGACACTTCAGACAGAACGGAATCCATTAAAGACTTTGACGAGTATACGCCAAAATCTCTAATTATAGATTAGTAAGTATCTTTTAAACTTGTAAAGATCTTATATGTTTTGATCTGAAGTAAAGAGATAAAAATTTGTGTATCTGCTTGTAACTACATGATAGAAGTGAAAACTTCTGATTGATTCTGGTCAAGAGTATCCAATTGTTTGGATGTACTATGTTTTCTTTTACGACATTTTCGCAGTTCACTTTCTCGTGCCCATTCATCAGGGGATTGGTTTATTGTATCCATTTTCTGTAAAGGGCAATGTTTTAATACACTCATGTCCATAAATTAAGGATAATGAAGTTCAGGCAAAGAAAGAGACAGAAGCAAAACAAATTTGACTTATTTGTAAAGTCTATTTATTAAACAAAAGGTAAAGAGCAAAAAAGATGCTATATGTTTGACATAATTAATAAAAATTGTGATTTTTACTCTCTGGAGCAAATTTCAAAAAAGAACCTATTTACAAAAAACAGTATAACATGCTTAGTATGATGGTTAATACGGAGTATGTCTCCCGGACGATGCAATACATGCCTTACAACGCCTACGCATGCTGAGTATCAAATTATCAATATGATCTTCGGGAATATTACACCACTCATCAAGCTATGCCCTCCGAAGTTCCGGTAGACAGGTGGGAGGGGTTGACGGGCTGCAATTCGTCGGCCAAGCATATCCCACACATGCTCTATTAGACTCAAGTCCGGTGAGTATGCTGGCCAATCCATATGGGTGATATCCTCCGATTGAAGGCATTCGTCTACAATGTTTGCACGGTGAGGACGGACGTTGCCATCCATAAACAGAAATTCAGCACCCATGGCGCCCCGAAACAAACGTAAATGTTGTTCCAGAATGACATCCCGATAGATGTGGCCTGTCATCGTTACACTCTGAACATGCAGGTAAGTTCTGGAATCAAGAATAATTCCTCCCCAAACGAGCCATCCTGCACCACCATAACGGTATCGTTCAATGGTGTTCTCTTGGTGGTAACGAGTACCTGGCGCTCTCCATATGAAAGTCCGGCGAGAATCAGACTGCAAAACTAAACCTGGACTCGTCGGAAAATATCACACACGACCACTGATGCGGTGTCCACAATGCATGTTCTCTACTCCAGGTTAGTCGCAGGCGACAGTGAGTTGCGGTAAGGGGAACACATCTGACAGGCCTACGAGCATATAGACCAATGTGCCCTAAGCGTCTGTACACGGTCTGCCTTGAAACTGTCGTACCGGTAGCTGAAGAGAGCTGATGAGCCAGGTCTGATGCTGTGTTCCGTCTGTTTCTTTTGGCAGTAACTGCCAAATACCGGTCCTCATTCGGCGTTGTAACTCGGGGGCGACCTGTGCTGTAACATCTACTCACATTACCATCATCTTGGAATCGTTGCCAAAGCCTGGAGATGACACTCTGGGCGATTCCAAGTTCCTTGGATACTTCCAACTAGGTACGTCCACATTTCAGTCGTCCGATAATTCTACCACGTAAAAAATCATCCAAATGCTTCCTTTGTGCCATAACTATGCGGTTATTGAACTAAAAGGCTTTTAAAGCGCTTGTGAACAATTTACTTCTTTGTCACCATTCCTTATATACCTCTCTCTTACACTCTCGTCATTGTGACGTACTATCTGTGCCATCTGGTGGTTTCCTGTATAATTTGCATATTCTTCTTCAAGATGTGTGTGATAATTTTACAGGTGAAATTTTTATTTTAGAGTTCAATTTCTGTGTGATTCTGAATTATCTTTAATTTATGGACATGAGTGTAATTATGCATTCTTATATATTTATTTTTGAGTGTATGCGATTTCAATGTCAATTAGTTTAATCATTTAAAAATATTTATACGTAAATTATAATTATGTAGATTATATTTATATAATACATATGTTTATATGATACTTACGTACTATCGCAACAATGCCGACGTTTATGATAACTTGGCAACCCTGGTTCCCATGTGTTACACACGCCGAATTGGCAATCCTGTGCTTCCTTTCATATAATAATACCGTTGCTATAATACTCTGTTTATAATAACTTATGTAATGCCGAATACTATGTAAGACTAGGAAAACTTATGTCCTGAGAGTTGTTTACTTTTCTTAAAATTCTCTAAGCAAACAAAAGGTGAAAGTGCGTACTTTTTCTCAATTAATGCTTTTATTTTCTCGTAATCTGTTAGTTGTCCTCACTAATATAACCCAAAATATGCCAACTTTCTCGTCATTTAACTTCATTAAATTTCGGATTTGAATTCTTTTGGCATATTTTTGTACTTAAATGCTCTTTCTGCTTTCTCACAAAATAGATACCATGGGTTAAAGTGTAGTATAGGGGGGGCCCTTGGCAATGTCAATTACTTTGGATGACCAAATCAATAGCCAAGCTACTTAACTTAGCGATTTGTGTCCGGAAGCTAGAATGAATTCGTTATCTCACCATAATATCCATATAAAAGTCACCAAATCCAAAGAAAAATCGCCAAATTCAAAGCGCCCCCCCCCTCCACTATACTACATTTGAGCCGATCCCATGTTTCGTTCATCTTGGCACAAGGATATCATTAGTTGTACAGCTTAAAGGAGTTTATCTAAGGAAGGAATACTTTCAACAACACAATACGTTGAGTTTACACATTCCGTTTGTTTGCGAGCGTAACCTATGCAACTCGTTTTCGTTTTACGTTGCGCAACTGCGGTCGCGGGAAGTCCAAGACAAATTCCTTATCTTTTATAAATTATGAGGATTTCAGAAGTATTTCTTTTAGTTCAACGGTTTTAAACGATTCATGTGCTGTTTCACCAATTTCTTCTAATACAGCTAGCAAGTCAACTTTTGTAACATTTTCAAACATTATTGATCATAAACAACGTTGAACGAAAAAATCAAATTCACCTTCACGAGATATCCGTTAAGACCTCTGCTTCTCAACGGAGAGTGGCAGCTTGATAACAAACTTTGAAATATTCTTATAATTACTACCAGAATCTTTCTTTTGATTTCCCCTACATGAAAATAATATTTTTCCCAATTATTTTCACTTGCGCTCTTCTTCTTTCACTGAAGTTGAGTAGAAGTGGACTGCATGGCAATAATATTTAAAGAAAGAAAATAAAACTACATGGAAAAAAGTATGAATGAAATTCTTACTAAAAAAAACAAGCTCCTAAAAAGTTTTCAATACAAAACCAAGCGAGAGTTGCCGATCCGAGCCCGATTTCCGACTCGAGCCGAAAAAAACCCGACTTAACGTTACACACCCAAACCTGACGCTTCACTTAAATTAATTCTTCAGCAAAACGCCCCTTTGAAGAAGTTATCACTTCAAAAATCCCAATTTATTTTACCTTTTTTGAGTACTTACGTACTAACCTTCTGGCAGCAATTTATCGACAAATATTAACCCCATGCCAGAGATTAATCGCCAAAGATTTTACAAGTTTTGGCAACCTATTTCATTTCAGCTTTGTGGCAATATTTTTCAATTTACAATCCACCAAAGTTTGCTAGAAGCATAGATTCAATACACAAATACCATTTTTTAAATGCGTTATGTGTGCATTTCTAAGCACTTATTACGTTATACCAGAGGTTTTCAAACATTATTGCCTGGCGCTCATGGGCTGCAGCGCCTCTGATTTTAGTTTATTAATAAAAGGAAATACATGATAAAAAAAAATTGCAGTTAATAGACCGAAATCAATTTTATACACATTTAATTGGAACAAACATAAAAAAAGATTAAAGTCGGGGGGAAAAAGGAAAGCTCGCTGGGGTACTATGGAGACGTATATTCCCTTGTTTACCAAAGCATATCTTAATTTACGTCGTACTACGAAGCAACACGAGGGCTATGGGCGACGGATCTCGTAATTTTGAGCCATGGTCAAGTAATGAGGATGGTCACCCCCCACCCCTTCCAACTTTCACACAACGCCAAAGGAGGATATTGAGCCTTGGCAGTATTCAGCGTGCATCATCCCCTGTACAGAAGGTCTTCAGGGGCATTAGGTTCTGAAGTTACGACTCGACAACGTCAGCTATGAGTGCTCTACCATGACCCTCGACCCCCTACAGCATTTTATCAAAGGAATTCAACTTAAGAAGAAAGAGAAAACCTATTTCACGGGCACTTAGGAATCATAAATTTGGTAATATGTGCATAATTTCGCCAAGAGGTTGTAAGGAATTTATATTCCTTCTTCCCTCTAACCTGGCTAGATGTGTGAGAGGAACTAAATGATCAGATGACATGATAAACTTCAATTGTTTATTTGTCACAATATTCAACACAGACACAATAATACTCTAAGTAAGATAAATTTGATAAAATAGAGGACTAAGGTGAGACAAGATAGCGTGGGGATATATATACGCTCATTCAAATATATTCTTACGATAACTTTTACAAAACCTGTTTTAAAATTGCACTCATAATTTATAACTCTCTAACATCTATTTGAAATAAGAGCATAATACCTGAACTCTTGCAATCCTTTACTTTTAGACGTGGCAAACACTTCTCCAATAGTTGACTTAAGCACTTCTTCGAGATTCCAACTTCACGCGTCGTACACTGTTTACGTATACGTATTACTGTCGATTTGCTTGCTTCTCATCTATTCACTTCACATCCAAGCTATCTTCACTTCACTAACACTCAAAATTCGCGAAACCAGAATATATATATCAAACATAATTTGCACAATCACGTTTTCTTGTCCTCGGGGAAAGTTGGTTGAAAGAATGCTGGCCCTAAAGGAATCCCCAAGGAGTTAGTGAAAGGACGCGTATAGATCCGTCACAAGGTTAACGAAATAATATATAATATATCAATTCAGGGACGCTTTTAGCTTAGGCACACCAGGCACATGCCTAAGGCGCAAAAGATGTAGGGGCGCAAGAAATTGGAGGGATAAAAACGATAAAAAATTAAAATTATAGCGAACGTACCACCGAGTCATGAGAGAAGCACTTCTGCTCTTAAGAGAGTAAGGACTGAAATGAGGTCTACTATACAAAATAAAAAGCTTAACAGTTTGATGTTGCTATTCGCTCAAAATAATATTACCATAGAAATTGATTATACTGACGTTATTAATGATTTTGTGCAATGGTCAAAGCTCGAAGAAAACCTTTGCTGTACCAGTACAATGACAGTGACTCAACAAAGAATAAGGAGGTCTAAAACTAAATGACAGTAAAGCGATAATCGATGATAATTAACAGGTTGAGAAAACAGTTCATACAATAAATGTGTATACAGTAGAACGTCGTTTATCCGAATCAATCGGGGCCGGACACCGTTCGGACACGAGATTGTTCGGATAACCGAATGCGATCCATGCAGTACATGATACCGACACTATACGAATATTGAAAATCATCA
>BMAO01014384.1:0-37205 GCA_019973975.1 Trichonephila clavata | reverse complement strand
TGCTGTGAGTAGTTGGTATTGATGGCCGCTAGATAAAAGTGAGAATACAAAAGCGATGAATGTTGTTTATTGTTTTGTTTCTCGTCAGCAGTTTAATGCATGAGAAAAATAAACTTTTCGAAATAAATACTTCTCAGTTGGGTTGATGCAAAAAAATCAACATGTTTCAACAGTTTTTTTCTCCCGAATGTTCGAATCTAATTTTAAGAAAAGTGAAGGTAAAAAGAATAATTTCTGAAAGTTGTTAATATAACGCCAGGGACAGATAAAAAAAAGGTCAAGCGCGAAGGATGAATGGAAATTATTTTCGAAAGATCGTGTTCGCAAAATGGGGTTAGAGTTCAAGCCGAAAACGGAGAGGAAAGCGTCGCAACGCTCTAAAGTAAGTTACTATGTTAGGGGAAACGTAAAAAGTGTTTAGCGTTCATTGAAGGAATTTTAAAAGTGAAAAAGAATATAAGGAAGATTACGGTTAAAATTCGTCATTCAGATTTAAGCCTATAGATGAAATGGACAACAAAAATTGGGTCGTGATTGTTTTAATAACACTATTAACTGTTGAATTAATCATTATAATATCAAATAATTTTGAAGAGATTGAAAATGAAATTGACATTAGCAATACTACATGTTTCCGTTCAGTACATATAGGGAGAAAAGTGTTTTATCATGAGTGTACAAAACATGGAAAAACTGTGTATGATTTACACATTTTTTTTCACTCTTAATAAAACATATCTTACACCGAGTTTCGTAGGAGTGCAATTGTCCGAGAAGGAATTTCATAACGTTTGCCAGCAATGTCAAAACTGAAACATCCTTCATGTCTACTGTGCGTGGAGGCAACGCAATCCGGAAAAACGTCTATAATACGTCAAATGATTGCACAAAAGGCTTATGATTATGAATTCAAAAACATTATATGGTGCTATAAAGCATTTCAGGATTGGTTTTTTGAAGAAAAAGGAATTAGTTTTTTTCAGGGGATACCTGAAAACTTCGAAAATGAAAGTTTAGTTATTATTGATGATTGGATGTCTGATTTAAATGTAAAAATTGCTGAATTATTCACTATTACATCACATCATTCTAGAATCAGCGTGATCCTGATATTGCAAAACTTATTTTCTCGAAATAAAGTAATGCGAGACATAAGTCTGAATGCGTAGTACATAATATTGTTTAAAAAGAACCGCGATGTGGGACAAGTTCAGTGTTTCGCAAGACAATTGTACGGAAATAAAGCATCAGCGTTTATGGATGCTTGCAAAAAGAGCACGCAAGGTAATTTTAATTATTTGTTGGTGGACTTGCATCCAGGACGGACGAAAAATTCAGGCTCAGAGAGAGAGTGTATTCCCCGATAGCAATGGATTCTATTGAATTTATGTACCAATAAAATGAAGAATATAAAAAAAGCACTACCATTTACTGAAAAATACTTCTTAGCGCATCTCCAGCACAAAAAAGAGCAATTATACGCACTGCCGACAAAAGCCAGTTACTCTGTTTATGTGAAATATGTTTAAACGTCTTAGGCGGAAATTTAAAAGTGAATGTTAAGAAATTGCGTAATATAAAAAGGCAATAAGAAAAGTCGCCAATAAAAAATTATCGCTTGAAAAAAGGAAAGAATTCATTAACCAAACAGGAGGCTTTCTCCCTATTATTCTCCCTGCGGTTCTATCTGCTTTAGCAGGCTTTGCCGGAAAAGCAATAGGAAGTCGAATTTAGTGACAATGTCTCGCAGAATGGCTCTCGTCCCGGAAAGTCAAATGACGTCTTTCTTCACCAAAGCGCCAGAGATGGGAGTGAATGATATTGAAAGTCAAATAGTAATCCTCCTTCATGAATCAAAATATTCAGACGATGCAAAAGCAAAGCTATTAAGCCATTATCTCTTAAAATATCAGCGTGCGATAAACGAGCCAAAACCACCATTACGTGTCACAATTGAAGATTCAAAAGAACAAGTTCAATAAAGATCTAAAAGAAATACAATAGAAGATCTTATATTGCCTGGCTTCATACTGTCTGTTCCTGCAAACTTTCAAAAATTTATTCCACCTATCGTAGAGAAACTGAACACGCGCAGCTATGATAGCTATGATTGTAATAAATAAATGTGAATTGACGCAAGACAGTGAAATTGTCAAAAACACGAACGTCATTGATCTATTTCCGTATTTGATGAGTAACGTCAAGAAAGGTCATGAACCCAATGGCTTTCCGTTTCTTGGAGAGGTATTAAAGGGAGTAAGTAGGGTAAACACCTTCGGGAAATCGATTTTGAGTTTTTGATATTTCTAAAATCCCCAAATCAGGACCTTTCCAATGATATAACATACTTGCCATTTTACTAATTAAAAGTATGTTAAAATTATTTTTAAAAAATAATCAGCTGATGAGCCACGCCCCCTTTGACAGATACAAATGTAAACATTGACCTTTTAAATCTGGGAAGCTTTTCCAAAGCCACTCTCTGTTTTATTTATTCATACGCAGTTAACTGTAGATTCACTGCAAGCGTAACTGTTAGCGTTGTTTACCTATTTTATAGAAAATACACGTTTTTATTCTCAGCTCTAAATATTTCGATATTTAAAATTTCTGAATATCAAAAATTTCAAAATTTTAATATGCCAAGATCTACAAAAGTGTTCAAAAAACGTAAAGGTACGTTTTATAAAGGTAAGACTACTTTAAACCATACTAACGACAATCCTCCAGCTAGACATGCACATGACTCAAAGGAGACATGTGCAAAAGAAAAGAAAATTCCCAATTTAAATGAAAGTTTTTCTTCCTATGACAAAAGTGTAGGTATTATTAATGCCATTATGAATTTGAATATTCTGGCATTTGTTTTCAAGAATGAAGTTCACTGTAAAATGTGTAACAGTGGCTTAGACATGCAAGTTTTAAAAGGTAAGTCTGGACTGGCTATTACATTTGTCCTGAAATGTTGTGCTTGTCCATATCGTGTAGAATTCTCTTCTTCAAATTTTCATGAAGGAACGCAAATTGCTACAATAAATACTAGGTTTGTATATGCTATGTGTTCATTGGAAAAGGTGCAGAAGCTGAGAGAAAGTTTTGCGGCATAAAGAATCTTCCTCAACCACCTACAAGGTTTTCTCCTTACGGTAAGCGACTCTTAAATGCTGCAAAACTTGTTTACGAGGACTCCATTCAAAATGCTGCGAAGGAAGCTATTTGTGAAATTGAAGGTAATAATAATATTGCAGTCGCTGTAGATGGAACATGGCAGAAACGCGGTTACTCATCATTGAATGGTGTAGTTACTGTGACCAGCATGGATACAGGTAAGGTGATAGATGTTGATATTCTTTCAAAATATTGCATATGTAAAAACTTACCTTCTCATCAAAAGGATTGTAAAAGGAATTACGCTGGATCTAGTGGAGCCATGGAAATTCAAGGTGCGTCTAAAATTTTTCAACGGTCATTATCTTTGCATAATGCCCGATATATTACTTACTTAGGGGATGGAGATTGTAAAGCATTTGATGCTGTTAGAAAGAAAAACATCTATGGAGATGAATACCCAATTGAAAAATTGGAGTGCATTGGACATGTCATGAAGCGCATGGGAACAATATTACGCCGATTAAAAACTCAATTGAAAGGGCAAATCTTGTCAGACGGTAAGTGTTTAAGTGGAAAAAATCGTTTGACTCAGCTTGAAATAGATAAATTACAGTTTTACTATGGATCAGCTATTCGGAGAAATTACACCAGTGTTCAGAACATGTGGCAAGATATCTGGGCCATTTTTCTGCATAAGCTGTCAACAGATGAATATCCTCAACATGGTTTTTGTCCTGATGGTGAAGATTCATGGTGTGGATATAAAAAGGCTGAAGCATCAGGTAAGTCTTACAAGCATAAAAATAGTCTTCCGGTCGCTGTTGTAGAAGCAATGCGTCCTATATTTAGAGATCTTTCCCATCCTGATCTGTTAAGAAAATGTTTGCATGGAAACACACAAAACCCGAATGAAAGTTTTCATAATGTCATATGGTCACGTGTTCCTAAAACAACATTTGTACAGATTGAAACACTTTCACTTGGTGTTTATGATGCTGTTTGTTCTTTTAATGATGGTAATGTATCCAAATTAAAAATGCTGCAGAAAATGGGAGTCGAGCCTGGAGAATATTCGGTAAGTGCCATGAAAATTCTTGATAGTGAAAGGTTAATGAAAGCAGTGTATGCTTTTTCTGGAAGAGCGAAGAAAATTAGAAAAGATAAAAGAAGAAAAAGAAAAAAAGAAGAAGATAATATTAAGAAAATAAGGTAAAAACCGGCTACAGTGCAGGATCTTTTTGATGAGGTAAAATTTTATATAAAAGCTACTGTTTTCTAAAAATTTTCTTTTCTAAACTGTGTTTTCTATAAATGTACTGTATGCATGAACTGGAAATTTTTATTTTATATTTCATATATATTCTTGTGTATACTGAAGTGAAATTTTTGAAATATTCCTTAGACATTTTGCTAAAAAGCATATGTCGTAACATAGAAAAGGAAAATTTTTATTAAATTCCTTATTGTACTCTGCAAAAATTATTTTTTTAATCAGGCTTATCAATTTTTTTAAAAAAAGATTTCACTTCTGTATAAAAATAAATGTTTATTTAATGCACACACAAATATATCTCAAAATGCGTTGCATGAAGCTTGTTATATACAAAAAAAATCATAAATTTCATGTTTAAAAACACAAAAATAGTTTTCTTGTTGTTTTGGATACTATCTATGTAATATTTTTATAATCTTTTTAATTCTTATATTTAAAGAAATTGTGTTTACATGCGAATATACAAAACACTAAAGAAATTTTTCGAAGTGCCATATAATCATGTATTACTTACTGTCTTATATAGATTATATTTTTTAATTTGTGTCTTCTTTCTCAATAAATTAATTGTATGCATGAACTGGAAATATTTATTTTATATTGCATATATATTATATATACTGAAGAGAAATTTTTGAGATATTCCTCAGACATTTAGCTGAAAAGCAGATGTCGTAACATAGAAAAGGAAAATTTTTATAAAATTCATTATTCTACTCTACAAAATTACATTTTTAAACATGCTGATCAATTTTTTAAAAAAAAATTTCACTTCTGTATAAAGATAAATGTTTATTTAATGTACACACAAATTTTTAAGCTTTGCTTTCAATAGTTTCTTAGTAAAAGGTACATAAATATATCCCAAAATGCAATGCCCTTTTTCGTTGCACAAAACTTGTTACATACAAAAAATAAACAAATTTCTTGTTTAAAAACATAAAATCAATTTTCTTGTTGTTGTTTTGGATACCATTTATGTAATATTTTAAGAATTTTTTTAATTCTGATACTTTTAAGAAATTGTGTTTACATTTATAAAACACTAATGAAATTTTTCGAAATGTCGTATAATGATGTATTACCAAAGCCATATTTTCATGTATTGACACATTTTTACATGGTATTTATAATACTTATAGTCAACTTGGATGACAGTAATGTATCAGAACTAAAAATTCTTCAAAAATTGATGCATAATTTGAGAAAAATGATGCAAATGCTGTAATATATCTCGATAGATTAAAAGTGAAAAATGCTATACATGTATTTTCTGAGAAATCTAAGTAAAAGAAATAAGTAAAAAGTCTCAAAAGTTATTGAGAATAAGCTAATATTTAAAAAAATAGTGCAAATACAGATTGTAATTCATAATTTTTTCGATGAAGTGACATTTTATAATAAAAATGCAATTATCTCAAAACAGTGTTTTTAAAAATGCGAGTACCATTTTCTCAGAACCTATTCAACGGAAGCACTTGCAATCTTCACTGAATATTACTGATATGTTAATATATATACTGAAGTGAACTTTTATTAATATACCGATAATATTTTTGTAAAAGTCAGTTATCGTGAAAAAAATGACATTTTTCAAAAAATTCATAGTGATACATTACGATGAAAGTTTTTGAAAAAACTAAACAATATATTTGAAAAAGTTCACTTCAGTTTAAATAAAAAAGTCTAATTAATATACAGAAAAAAATTTAAGTCTGTACATTTAATATTTTATTGGAAAAAGGCACATAAAAATGCTCAATTTAACATTAGCGGGATAGGGGGTACCGACTTACCTTAAAGAAATTAAAATCCCGACTCGTTGGATGAACAATCAGAAATTAGTGGAAACGCTTGGAGATGACACGATTTTAGACGAAGTCCAAAAAGAATATGCTTTTGAGAAACGTCAGAAAGAGTTAACACTCCGAAAAGGAAAAAAAGAAAACAGAACCTCTCAAAAAGGAAATGGAAAGAGTTTTAGAAACGGGCATATTATGATTTCGTAAACACTGTGTCGTTTGGTGGAATAAAGAAACTATCAAAGCTTACCAAAGTTCCATATCAGCAAGCAAATGCTTGGTTATCGTCTCAAGACACATACACTCTTCACCGTCTCGTTCGTTATAAATTTTCTCGAAGAGTGACACTTTCGTATAGTATAAATGATTTGTGGCAATGTGATCTAGTTGATTTACAACATTTAGCGGAGAATAATAATGGATTTAGGTTTTTACTAACCATTATTGATGTGTTTTCTAAGTTTGCCTACGTTATTCCTTTAAAAAAAAGAAAGCTGTTAGTGTTACAAAAGCATTTGAATGCTTGTTGCAGCAAGTGAAGCCAAAAAACATTCAAAGCGATAAAGGTAATGAATTTTACAATACTCAGCTTCAATATCTATTTAAGAAATATAACATTAATCACTATTCGCTGAAGGAGATGTCAAATCGACTATTCTGTAGCGATTTAATAGAACTCTGAAGCAAAAAATGCTCAGGGTTTTCACGTATAGAAAATCGTATAAGTATGATGATGTTTTGCAGTCACTGGTGAAATCGTATAATAATAGCAAACATCGTAGCATAGTCATGACACCATCGAAAGTAACTCGTGAGTTAGAACCGCAAATTTTTAAAAAACTATATGGCTATTATACCCCCAATAAGGAACCCCCATATAACTCTAAAGAAAGATGATTTAGTGAGAATATATCGAAAGCAAACAAACTTTTTCGACGTGGATATTTACCAGGTTGGAGCGATGAAGTGTTTACCGTGGCAAAGGTTTATCATTCTTATCCAACCACATATAAGTTTCAGGATATGAAAGCAGAATCTATAAAAGGATGATTTTACGCAGAGGAACTTCAGAAAATTTCGAAGTGCTCAGATGATTATTGGCATGTAGAAAAAGTGCTCAAAACAAAAGGCAGCATCAGGAAGAAAGAATATTATGTGAAATGGAAAGACTTCGATAATCGGTTCAACTCGTGGGTCAAAGCAGCATGGATGAAGTAAATGACTTTTACATGACGCTTCCTAGTAACTCTACCCTCAGTTTTTCCCCCAAAAATACGCAGGCAGCATTCAAAACGAAACTAGCTCGTCCAATTATATTGTCAGGTGCGTGGGAAGTTGGCTTGTCAGAGATTTTCGTTCCCCGAACATGGTTTAATATCGGAAATCACAATAATAAATAATCGATAACATATGAAGAAACTAAAATTGTGGAAAAGGATTATGTTGAACATGAAATCAGAGTAAAAATTGAAGAGGGAACTTCAGACAAGGAGGTAATCGATACAATTAACCAAAGTATTGAAGAAAAATGCGGGCATTTTGTCTCTTTTGCATTGGATCAAAAGAATATAAGCGTGTATATCGCACCGAATTATGAACTACATTTGACAGCTGTTAATGCACCGCGATTGTTAACTATATTACACTTACCGAGAGAGGATAGAATTATAAAAAATTCAGAGAGTTTTGTGTTTAGAAAACCCTCAAAGACAATCTTCTAAAAATTATTGCTAGAAATCTTAAGAGGCATTATATATAATTCGAGCCACCAGGTTTAATCATAAGTATACCGATCTCGACAATATGCATCATTAAATGTCCCAGCATATAAATTTTAATCTTATGCAGACTGGGATTGGAGGAGCGGCAGATTTTATTTTCGACTTTACAGAGAATAAAATTCAAATAACTGTTCAAAAAAATGTTGAGCTCGAATTCCGGTTATTATATGCTTATGAGGATGTTGAGCATGACGAAAGATGTTGTTTTAACCGGTAAAACTCTACGTGTATTGCAAAAAGTGGAAAGTCCTCCACTGAATGAACATTTTCGAGTTAGCATTACTGATAAACCAACGGTTCCAGTAAAAGTGGGGGGAAAACGGAGAATTTAGAACTAGAAGTGGGATTTTATAAAACCTCAGAGCAACTGTTTCGTTCTTTTAAACATCTGGCTTTTAACCATTTAGCTAATAATAAAGTGAAAATGCATATACCCGATACATCTAGTGTTACTTTTCAAGACGGCTTGAAAGACCTTCTAGGTTTCAAAAATTCGCCATTTTATAGCGGCACTCATATATCAGACTGTCAACTGGAATTAGATGGAGGAATCACTGAAATCTATGTCTATAGTGATATAATAGAATCGTATTTTGTGGAGGACACTATTGCCCCACTCCTTCGTATAATTCATGTTATGTCAACCAAAGAAGATCAAATCGTTATAAATTATCAATGACCTTTGTATTTTCCCCTACGCAAAAATTATATTAATGGTATAGAAATCGAATTGAAAAGTAGCTCTGGAGATGGTATTATTTTTACGAGCGGAAAATCACTCTTAGTTCTTTCTTTCTGTCGTAGAACAGTATAAAACTTTAACTATTGCTGTGCAGAATCATTTCGATTCTGACTGTGAGAGAGAATGCATTTGGATCAAAAAGCTTTTGAGAATTATTACTTGTCACAGGTACAGTCAGGAGGTGGGCCGTATTTTCATGGAGTCAGCCACCAAAGAGGGTACGGAATGTTCTCAAATTTATTCCGATTTATAACTCCCATAGCAATGAAAGCAGGAAAATATCTCGGAAAACATATCCTAAGTGCAGGCTCAAAGGTAATGTCAGATGTTGCTTCAGGTTCGTCTTTGAAAGATTCTGCGAGATAGCGATTTCATGAAACATCCAAACAAATTAAAGATGACATTCTTCATAAAATCCAGAGTGGCTCGGGTATAAAAAGAAAGAGATCCTATAATAAAAATCATTCGCAACGCGTCAAGCGAAGCCGCAATAATTAAAATAAAAAGACATATTCTCCTAAATATGGATTCGCAAACGTGTGCTCGTGTTTCCAATGCTTACGACCTTTTCGAAGTCAATCCAATTCAGCTCTCGACTGAAGAAAGTTCATACACTGAAATTTTTCCCGTAGCATCTTTGAGTGATAAGACACCTATAAAAATTTATGTAAGTGGCACTGGGGATAATTACATCGATTTGAGTCATACATTGTTGCAAGTCCAAGTGAAAATAAAAAAGAAAAGTAGAGCAGCAATTAGCACACCAGACCAAGTCGCACCCATCAACTACCTCCTCAACACCTTATTTTCTGAATGTTCAGTGACACTAAATGATAAGCAAGTTTCTTCACAAGCAAACTATGTTTACAGATGCATTTTCGATGCTTTGCTTTCAGCGCGAGCCGTCCAGGAATCGATGCTCACAGCAGGGCTTTTCTACGAAGACACTGCTTCCAAGCATGATTTGGTAGAACTCACTAATGTGGCTGATAATGCAAATTCTGCTTATCAAAGCCCGTACACGAATGGTAAACATTTAAATAAGTCTTACATGTTAAAAGCTGTGAACAGATTTGGGAATGCAAGCTGCTCAGAAATAGAAAGTAATTTCTATGTCTGCTAATACTATAAGGCGTTGAATCGGAGATATGGCCAAGGATATTGAAAATCAGATAATAAAAAAGGTAAAAAGTGTTGATTAATCTATTAAATGCAACTAGAGAGAGAGGAGGAATCTGTGGACAATACAAATAAAGCACTCCTTTGTTTTGTGAGGTTTAAATAGGAAGCAGAGTTATATGAAGAACTACTTTGCTCGCTTATTTTACCGGGAAAAGCAACTAGCTCTGAGATTTTTGAAGATATTAATATTAATTTTTGGAAACATGAAATGGACTGGAAAAAGTGTTTTGGGATATAAACAGTCGGTGCAGCAAACATGACTGTACATCTTTCAGGAATTGTTGCAAAGGTGAGGAATGTTAGTCACCCAGACATTTTATCTACACACTGCATTATACATCGAGAACAACCTGCACTGAAAAAAATGTCCTCAAAACTACACAAAGTATTATGAAATGTCATTGAAATTATAAAGAAATTTTTCACACAAAATACTCCATTCTTGAATATTTGAGGTACTTTATGAAGAAAGAGGTTCCGAGAATACTCATCTTCTTCGTCATGTTGAAGTGAAATGGCTGTCCGAGGGGCAATATACTGACTCGACTATTTGTCTTGAGGTAAGAAGTCAAATTATTTTTCCAAGAACAAAACAATCCTTAATTGCAAAAATTCTTGTCCAACACTGAATATCAAGCAAAACTTGGCAGATATTTTTTTTCCTGTTAAAGGAATTAAACAAATCCTTCCAAGGAGAACTTAAGAGCGTGTTCAGACTAATAAAGTAAAATGTGGATGCTTTTCAAAAGTATACATTTCTGTGGGAAATGTGATCTGCTGAAGACGATCTGCAAACGTTTTCGAATTTTGATGAATACATGAAGGAAAATATGACTTTAACCAGCAAGTAATTATCCTACATAAATGCACTTGGATTTACTTTCAGAATGTTTCACTCGTTATTACCCAAAGAATGAAAATCCCAAACATGGCAATATGTGTAGATAATAGATTCGTTTGCATCGAAAATTCAAGATAATAATTTAAGCCACGCATCTAAAAGAAAGACTCATCGAACGATCATCCGACGAAATTCTGAATTTTAAATTTCATTCTTCTTTATCAAGATCTCAGTTTTGGATTTCCATAAAAAATCTTGTGATATCGCCTGTTCACTAAGAAATTCTCATTTCTTAGTGAACAGGTGATGGAAATTCTGATTCAATTCTCCAAAACTTTTTTATGAGAAAATGCCTTTTCATCTGTCACAGCCCTCAAAACACAGCACTGATCTCAGCTTGAAAGAAATGCATTTATCCGTCTTACAGTAACAATATTGGATCCAAATATCCATAATCTTCTTACAAGTAAGCAGGAACCTCCATCACACTAGGAGTGTGCAATGCTAAAAATTTGAAATACTTAAACCATTTTTAATTGTTTTTTTTACTGTTTTTTTTTAATTTTATTATGGTCTATTAATAAAGTTTTCTTAATTTGGTTACAATTAATAGTTTCATTTTATTAACTAAGCACATTTTATGTTTTCGTAGACCACATTTTCTTAGTAAATATATTTAGCAGTTAAAACACCTATTAGTGGTCCTCGAGATTTAAGTTATGAATTTACTGTTCCGTGATGTGAAAAAGTTTGACGACCACTGCACTAAAAAAAAAACTTTGTAATAAGTTTCCACAAATTTCAAAACTTTTCATCGATAACATCTCTTTTTAAAGAGGGTATTGGATATTTGATTTTCCGTTACAAAAAATTTCCTTAAAAATGGTGGAGACTCCGTGGTAAAATAGTTTCATACATGTTCTTTTATATTAAAATAAATTTTGTTTTTAAAAAATATTTTTATGCAAGTTTTTCAAAACAATACTTCATTTCAAACAATTAGAATTTTGTATACTATCTCTAACTATCACGTATTATATACTATAATTATTCGATCTCCCGCAAGGCCTTAATAATAGTTAAATGCTCCAGTTTCAAGGTGATGGTGAAAAAGATATTTGAAAATCGCGTAACTCCTGGTTTGTGTAAAAGTTGAGGCAGCACAAGTCGAGTTATTACAGCATTTAAATATTATTAAGTTAAATAGTCAGAAACTCTTAGCGCGTGATTGTGCACTAATGAATTACCTAACAATACAGGCTGTTTCAAAAATTATCTAATCAATTTCAGAGCATCATAAAACTATATTGAATAAAGTTATTTACATGATTTTTTTTCAATTTGGTTTCCTTTAACATGATATGTTTTACGTAAAATTTTGAGCCAAGTTAAAAGAAATTTTTCGACTATTTTTCAATTCCTACTATATTAGCTCAATCTCACTCTCTACATTTATTTATATATACATTTATCTTGTTCATATTTTCTATCCTAAATAAAATATTTTCAATTCATCGATCACAAGATGAAAAAAATTTTTTAACTTGTACGAGATGCCACTAGATGTTAATACAGTCTTTTTCAAATATTAATTCGTTAATTACCGATAAATTAATTAAATTAAATTATCTACTGGTTTTCAACGCCCCATTTAATTTATCTCCATTGTTGTAACAATGTAACTGCTAAAACAATGACAAAAGTTGGTGCCGAAAATCGGTTTTTCAGCCAAACATGCCAAACCGGGTGTGCCTTATTACAACAATGCAGACAAATCATGTTTTTTTTTTAAATTCAAACTGTTAGTCCACTCTCTTCCTATATATATATATATAAACTTGTTCAAATCTTCAATCTTTAATAAAATACTTTCTGTTCATCCACTCAAGGTAGGAATTGACTTAAAATGTTTTTTAAAAAAAAACTTGGAGGCATTTTTCTATTTTCCTATTGATTTTTGAACCTCTTGAAGTGTTCTTATTTTACGCCTATTTAATTGTTTTTCTAAGTATCTCCCCAAAAAAAATCGCAAAAACCACATTCTGGGGGATGATAGCAATTTTTCAGGAGGAACAAAATTCACATTTTTATTTTTTAACCTTTTTATAATTGGTACTGCAGTATGACTTGGTGTAGTATCTTGTTGAAAAACCAAGTTCCCTTCAGGGTAAAGATGTTTACTTCTACTTTCTTTGATTCTAAGCTTCGAAAACATTATTCTGATAGTATTTAACATCAATATAAATCTTTGGTTCTACAAAAAAAAATGTTTCTTAAGCCTTGAGAGGATATTCCTATCCATGCCATAACATTTGATGGACTAATTACCTTTTGCAAAACATTTGCGCCTTTGTGACGTTTTTTGCTTGAAATTTATAGTATCTTCGTTTTTACGGTTGTGGATGACAAATGAAACAGTGCTTTATTCGAAGTTATCCCTGCTTTGTATATACTTTTGCAAAATATTAAAAACAGAGACCAAGAACGTTTTATTCGTTTTTCTATAGTATTTGCAAACATTTGCTGACAGACTGGTTTATTCACTTTTTATAGTTAATTTTCTTTTTCTGAAGACAAAATGCCAATTGCGATACCTATAGTATTTTGCTAAAATTTTTTGGGGCAAAGGCAAAAGGTTTTTCAGGCTCTATTTTGGTTTTCCTATAAGAACTACCTTTCAGCATAATTTTTTTTCCTGCAGCTTTTGATTGCAAACCAAGTTTTATTTTTTTCCGAATTTTATACATGGTTATCTATGAGATAAATGCATTTTTTCTGATATTTGAAAGCTTTATTTATAAGAGCAACCACCCTTCAATAGAATTATATCTCTGTGTTTCGGGTTTGAGGATTTATTTATGGAACTATAATTTACTTCCACTAATAATAAATGATTACATTGGTGATATTAACGTTTCATTTTTTAAATAAGACTGGAAGTAAAGCGATTAAAATTACCATAAATGGTTAATTGCTTTTAAAATTGGTCGCACTAATTTTGAATCACCCTGTAAGAGTTAATTTCAAAGCATTTATCTTTTAGAATACAACAATTATTTATCAATTCATACAAATACTTTTTTTCTCAAAAAAAAATTACTTTTCTTCAAAATAATGTCTTAAATTTCCTACTTATTTGGTAAATTTTAGATAGTTAGCAATGAAACATGGTTTTATTCCCATAAACTTCTAACTGGTAATTCTTAATTACACGAGATATTTCTTACAAAACAAAATAACGAAATATCTACTACTGGAGTCTTTTTTTTGTTCGTTTATTAAATTCACTGTTTTTCATCTAAAGGGAAGAGAATGAAATATCGCAAAAGTTTTTTTCCAGTCTCTGATGTCATTTTATGTTATTAACTTTGAAATGATTAAGAACACACCAGTGCAATGACAAAAAATGTTGCTTACAGGAAAAAATTAGTTCTACTGCTTTAACAATGAGTATTGCCCATTAAGAGAGAATTGTTTTTTAGTAGAAGTACCAAAGTTCTTTCACTAAATTTTTGTCAAAGCTTGATAATATTATACGTCAATTGATTGCTTGTTTATTTATATTTCCCTATAAAGTAGCCCAAGGGCTATTGGCGATGGACCCACAATTTTAAACCACGGTCATGTGACAGGAATGACGCATGAAATGAAACCCCATCAGTGAGCTTCCCCACCATGCTAATTAGAGGACTGTGCCACGACAGACTTTTACTTGCAGCAGCCTCTCTACACAGCGGTTCTTCAAAGGCATTAGGTCTCGAACTGGTAACCCGTCGGTTGTGACCTCCTGACCCATTGCCCTTGACTTCTTGACCCGTTGGCGATGACCTCAACGCTACTTCAGTTGCTTTTTTATGCGTCAGTAACTAATTTGACACGTACAAAAGTTCACATGTTAAGTTCCTTCGCAATATTTCTTCAAATGCATTGTTAGAAAAAATTATTTTTTTTCTTATACAATGCTAAGGGTTTTCCAGAATCGAAATAATGTTTGAAAATAATCTGGATATAGCTTGATCATGGCTCTCTAATTTTTCAAACCTGAAGTAAAAAATATGGATTTTACTATACTTACGTAAAATTAAAAGCTAGAACACACTATTATGCAGTTTTTTGAAAACATTCCATCCAAAAAATAGTATTTAAAGTTCCACACAATTCTGTTTTTTTTTTCATATAAATTATTATTTTTCCAAAAAGAATCCTAAGCCATGAAAATATAGCTTATGATAACAAATATGATGTATTTTTTAATGTTTTCAAGTTCGTTGCCTAGGAATAACTAATATTCCTTCATCGATTTCACGAAATTTATGTAGTGTTTTGAAATTCTATGACAGGTATCAATCTTGCAAACAGTTTTCTTTCCTCATTTTGGTGACTTATATTTCGTAATTATAAATAAAATCTTTAAATTGTTTTGTTACTTTATTTTATGTCGTATTGAAAATATTAAATAAATTTTCCAATATTGGTTCCGAAATCTATAAAATAGGAAACCATTTCACATATTTTATAAGAATTATCTGATGGAGAAAATGAAAGTAATACTGCATCTTTTTAGATAAAACGATGAGTATCTCAATGAGGTGGAGTCTACAATAAACTATATCAGTAATGATCTTTAATAATAAATATTATGATTCAACTGATGAAAAAAATTGTTTTGAAATTTTTATAATGCTAGAGATAAAATCACAAAGTGGCATAAGACGAAATATGTATAGAGCTGGGGAAAAAATTGAACATTGAATAAGTTCTTCCGGATATTGAAAAATACAGAAGAAGAAATTCAATAACTTTTGAAAATAAAAGCAGTTTATGATTGATGAGATTTCGGAAAACACTAACTAAAGTGTAGATTACATTCAACTAAATATACTAATCAAATACTTTTTGTTTGCTAATGTTAAATTTGATTTTAACTATAGATATGTGTTATATTATTTCCGTAACTTTCCATTTGGTTATTGTAGCTGTTGCTAAACTAATGGAGGTTGATGAAATAAGATGAGATCCAGTACACCGTTGACGCTTAGCACTGTGCTAACCATGTAAGAGCTAGTGGGTACATGCTATCTGCAGGGCAAAATCCCATTGTAGCCTCATGTGGTTACATGGATTATTTAGGTGTACAGCAAGCGTAACCACTACAGTAAACATTAATATGTAGAGTTTCCTTTATTAGGATTGTATAGAATTAAAAAAGTTGAGTTACAAGTTGTCTGGGTTATGAAAATTTGAAAAATAGGAAAATTAGAATTAAAATTACACATCTTCGTGAAATTGCTCGGAAGGTTTCCATAAGTGTATTGAAATTTTTTTCCATTTCTTCATCACAAATAGATAAATCTGTATCAGTGCCACTGTCGTATTCATCGGTTTTCGGCAAATATTCTGATTCAGCATCACTTTCGTTGAAATCCAATGACGATACCAGTTGGCAAAAAAAGTTTAAAAAAAATAGTTATACAAACATTATTGAAGGCGAAACTAAGCATGAGCGAAACTAACCCTTAGTTGTAGTCGAAAGGAAAAATGAATTATGCATCGTAACGTTAATCTCAGTATCCCAAGAAATCTGGGATTTGCTAGTGCTCTACAAAAAGCAGCCTGGTAACTCAAGGGGTTAAAAGTTCAGCCCAACAAGAAGATACCTGTAGATATACTTCCTAGAGAGGTCCTAACTCAATACATTCTTGGTAGAAGCCTGGTGATCTTGACACTTGGCACAGATGATGAAGATCTCCGTGTCCTCTGAAAATGAGAGGCACTTCATATTACCTCTGGCAAGACGTTTTTGTGCAGCCAAGGAGCCTCCGCCACACTCGAGAGTTAAATCAGATTCATTCTATTACCCACCCAACAATTATGAGGTTTGAAGGCTCCCCCTACTCCTTAATATTTTGTGGTGTTTTAAAAGAATATAATTCCAGAAAGGAAAGAAAAGAGAGGAGGAATATTACAACCCTATTTTGCTTACTTGTCAGCCATTTCACTTCATAAAGTTACAAAATACAAAGAAATCGACTGACTGAGTGAGTGAATATTAACGTCCCACTGTTCAGCTACACGAGGGCTTTTGGTAATAGTCCGCGTAATTTTGAACTATGGTCAAGTGACGTGGATGACACCTGAGCTAGTACCCCCTCTCCTAACTACCATACCACACCAATGGGAGGACGTTTGGGCTCTCGACAGATTTAACGTGCATCGCTTCCCCTACACGGTGGGTCTTCAATGGTACTGGGATCGAGCTCATGACACGCTAGCCACGATCCGATGCCTAGACCACTTGGCTACCACGGCCACAGAAATCTACTGAAAATGAGTACCTTAGAATGGCTAAAAAGTTTCAGATTAAATAAGATAAAGAAATAAGTTTTTTTTGCCAATCAGTATCCAATTACCAAAATATTATAGCGAGCTATGGCTATATTGGAAAGAATCCGAATATATTTATGACTCTGTTAGGATAGCATCAAGTCCCACATCAATTGCTATGAATTCCCTCTTAAATGTTAGCAGAAGTTCAGATTTTATTGCTTAAGAATCATTCTTTTCTGAGAGATATCTATTAAGATACCATTATATGTCTGCTTGGTGAGATATTTACTACATCAGTATTAAACCTAATTGAATTGTAAGGCATGTAGTTAAAGACTTCTCCATTGTTAATTGTCTAAGTGAATTTGGACAAAATCTTGCTTAATGACTGTGGAAATAGGATTATAGTGAACGAGGACCCTGTTAAATCGTTTCTAAGTATGCAAGCATCATTGTAGTTGTACGGATCTATAACATAAAAAAAACAAATTCTGGTATTCAATTTGACTGAAAGGGACGTTTTTCTTTAATCTTTGTCTGTTTCTCCAGTTATTTAAGTAGTTACTAATTTCATTTTTAACATTTTTATATTTATAACTTTTATGATTCAATAGTACATGTATATGCACTTTATTTAAAAATTAAAAGAGTTAACAAATTTTTTTTACATTTATTTCTTGTTTTCTTATTTATTTCAGATGGATTATGCGATACATAAATAAATCACAAAGATTGTGTGTGCGTGCGTGTGTGCGTGTGTGTGTGTGTGTGTGTGTGTGTGTGTGTGTGGTGTGTGTGTGTGTGTGTGTGTGTGTGTGTGTGTGTGTGTGTGTGTGTGTGTGTGTGTGTGTCAAGTATTAATATAATATATAAAGAATTGCTTGTAAATCTTTATCCTGAAGTAACACTGTCGATGTAAAATCAATTATTATAATTGGTAAATGGGGTATACCACTTTCAGAAAAAATTTACATGAATAAAGATATTGGTAAATGTAAAATGTGACACAGTTTCTGAAAAAAATATGCATGGATTATGAAACTTGTAAATATAATACTAGTTTGAGAAACAAATATTCCTGGTCAAAGAAATAATTAAATGTATAAATGTTGTATCAGAGTCAGAACAAAACATGAGTAATGAAAATAGTAACTGTGGCATCATGTATGTATAATTTAATCGGAATTCAAATTACCATAATCCTTCTTTAATAGCCCTAATATCCTTCTTTCCAGTGCATTTTTTAAAATAAAGAGATACAAAATATTTTGGAACACATCCGTTTGTCTATTGATTGCTTTGAAACCAAAAAGAAACAACTTCATTCTGAAAATATCCAAATATATTTACATATTCTTAAAATTACTTATATTCTCTACACAGTTCTATGATAACTTAAGACAATTAATCTCTTTCTTTGGGGTCGAGAAGATTTCAATATGCTCTTTTGAATATTGAGTGCTTATTATATAGAATTATGAATCATTGATCCTTTATAAATCTCAATTATTCTGCTATTCCCTGATAGAAAATGGAATTCAGAAATATAACAGTAGGACATTTTGCATATGTTTTTTAAACATAAAAACATGAAATGAATTTCCAAACCTTTTAAAGTTCGAAGTTATTATTTAACTTATAGATCTTCCGGTATTAAGAGTGATTTATCTTATATCTCATATTGAGTTATTGGTTTCCTGATTCCCATAAATCATTAACATCTGGTCCTATATTAGAAAACTAAATTCTACGATATGTTTGTTTAGTTATTTTGATCTTGGACAACAGCTGTGCTTTGGCTTTCATGTTTCCAAAGATTCTAGTTAAAATATTTTTGAAATTTATGATTCTCGGGCATTTTTTTAGGAACATTAAGAAATAGATTTTAAAATAGAGGAATAAAAAAAAATGTGAATTTTTGTCAAAGAGTACTTTAAAAAAACGTAAGAAAATATACCTTAAGAAAAATTATTGCTTCATGTACTAGAATTTTAGATCTGTTTAAACACACAAGGTTCGCGTCGTAGTTCTCAAGGACAATTCTCAAATCCTTTGAAACAATGATAATTGTAAATATAAAAGAGTTTATTTTCCTCTGCATTTTAAGGTTACTTAAATGGGAAATATTAATGGCAGTTATCTATATAATTCTAAAAAATTCCTAAGAAAACATTAAGTTAAAAATGTAAGCAGTAATTTGGTAACATCAAGCATTTTACGCTCTTTTTTTTTTCCTTTTCATAACAAAGACATCTGATTTCAAGGGGAAAACAAAATGTGAATCATTTTTCTTTAAGTTTGAGAATAGATTTTAATTACGATTAATCAGGCTTAGCAACGACTTGAGTTCCCTCTTTTTTTAATTCTTAGCCAATGTATATCCGTTTAGGTCAGAAACTACGCTATGTGTCCCGGACATATATATCCGCCTAGGTCAACAATAACATTATGTGCACAGGACGCATATATCCGTTCCTACCGAAATACGACTCTTTTCCTTGCGAGGCTATCAGTGAAACTATTCTGAACGCTTTGGAATGTAATAAAATTATCTTGACAATGTGTGTTTGCAAAGTATTTTCTTATTTCAGAAAAATTTGTTTATTTGTACTCTTTCTTTGACTCCCAATACACGACATACGCGCAACTACGTGAAAAAAGTTGGCCCTGGATGGAACGAATTGCGTAAATTTTAACTTCAGTTAAAAGGTTAAGATATATATTTAAAATTAGCTCATTATTGGTGAAATCAGATTATCTCCTTGGTGTCTAATGATAAAAAGATTGATTAAACTTCAAAGTTTCACCATAATTATTAAAGCAGAAAATGAATGTGGGGCCCCCGTATCAATTTAAACAGATAAGGTAGGAATGAATCACACGAAATAACGTAGCTTCTTTCAGAAAGAACCCCTAAAGCTCTTGAATATAGATAATACCTGCGAATACGGCAAACGGTTTTGAAAGATAAATATAGATTAAAATATCAACTTTGAAATAAAATCTTACAAATTCGAAAGTAAAAACAATTGACAAAATCTTTTTAACCATCTTTTTTTATTGATAAATGAAAAGAATTACCGTAAAATAAGGCGTATAAAGTGCACCGCCATATATCGCGCACCTATACTTTGAAGTTGCAATTTTTAGTTTTTATAAACATTCGTCATAACGCCTAACGCGTACCCCCTTGTTTATGAAAAAATCTGAGATGTACGTTCTTAAAGTTCTTATATTTTAATGTCATTTATTGGAAGTCTAGTTCCAAATTTAGTAAAAAATAATGTACTTCTAGAACTACAACACCCTTTAAGTACATGAGAAATGTTATTTTTTTCAAAGAAACAGTATTTTGATATGTATAGAAGTCTAATTTTTTCTATGTTCATCGTTTTTTTATTTCTAAATCTCTCATTTTTATTCCCGGGGTATAGTACTCACCCTTAAATTTTGATCTTATTTTTTATGCTCAAAGTTCGCGTTGTACGTCAGATTTTACGATACCTCACACTATTTTCGAAAATAATTTACACGAGAAATTGGTCCTAGTTAAATGTTTACAACATGGAATATACTTAAAGTATTAGTTAAGCCTTTCTTTTTAAATGTCAAATCATTTCTGAATTCCTAATTTCATCAAATCATCTCTGAATTAAAAATTGGGTCTTTTTTATAATAAAACACATTTAAACTGTTATTTTTAAAGTATTTTCTTTGTAGCAAAACATTCCAAAATTTATATATTTAACGTATAGACTGTGTATTTGTAAAATTCATGTTATGTTTGTGGACTCATATGTCATTTCTGGCAGAAAGGATGGTTCTATGCTTAAATAAAGCATTTTTTTTCGAAATGCAAAAATCTTCGGAATTCCCTTGAAACTTAAGAAAAAACATATTCTAACTTTATAATCTCAGATATTTTCTCTTTTTTGATTGATCACTACATCATATAAATGTCAAGGGAAATTTTGAAACGCCCCTCTAGTATATTTTGTCTTCATTAAATTCATAAAAGTAGCATTTTACCCAAACCAATTTACCATCAGTTTTATTAAGAATATGTAGTAAATTCTCTATCTTAGTTTCTGAAAAGATTTGAGAAAGTGCATTTTGTAGCACTAAAAATATTTGAAAATATCTCCTTCTTTAAAATTTATGTATAGAACTTCGAGAATATATCTACATGTAACTTTCATCTGTTACAATTTATTCCATCAATAGTATATTTCGTAATTCACACTTCTTCTAATAATAATACTTTAAAACTTTTCTCTGTATATTTGTAACTTTGGAAGAGCTACATTGTTTAGATCAAAAAACATTAAAAAATTTTATTAAAACTTTTTTGTCATATTTCTGAAGCAATCATTTAACATCAGGGAGACTACATTTAAAACTTAGAAAACTCAGTATATTTTTTAAAGTTTTAACTTAATTAAATTTTAAAATTCAAAATCAGGTACAAAAATTATCACATTCTATATCAAAAACTTCATGAATTAATCAAAGCAATTCGTTAACATCTTAATTTAGTTTTCTTTTTGAATCATTGTCATAGGTATCAAATTTGTCTAACTGCAACAAAGACTGAAATTTTATTACATGTCCTTCCCCCCCCCCCTCCTTTTCTTGATGGCTGTGCATATGCAATTGTAATAGTGTGAGAGAGATCAAAATGTTATATACAAAAATTTCAAAATTTATCTTCCGGAAAGATATATGATTAAAATATTAATAATACTTGAAACATCAAAAGAAATCTGAAATGTGTTGTATTGGAACATTCCTCTAATAAATTAACTCAAATATATAAATTACTTTTGGAATATAATTGGTTGAAAGTTAGAACAATCTAAAAATGGATTGTTCCGAAACAGTTATTTTGAATTCTTTAAGAACATTGAGGCATTTTTTCCTATTCAGGAACTCTTCCTTCTGTGATTAGTTCTCATTCAATTTTGAAACTTTCTGCTTATCCACGCATTGTTTTTGCTTATTGACTTTAACTTTTTGAGATGAATATTGATATTCAGAAAATGGTATCAATTACACAAGAGTAATTTGTATTTTATGTATAACAATGTAACAATCAGAATTTTTTTAAGTATGTTCCTTTTAATATGAATTGTTGATTATACGAGCATAACGTTAAATTATTTTAATTTTTTAAATTCTTCTTCAAATCCTTTCTTATTATTTTTTGCTCCTTATAGTCAAATTTTTAAAAAATCTCCCTTTTTTTAAGTTTCTAAAAGAAATTTCAAAGAACTTTAAGGAACATTTTTCTTAAAGTACCAAGAGTCTTTGAGAAATATTTTTTACAATAATTTACAATGAGGTTATACGTATTTTTCTCTGTATGTAAAAAAAACTCATACCATTGTACTTTTTCTTTATTTTTACAATAAAAATTCGGGAGAACATTTTTAGATGCTTATTTTTGTTACCGTAAGGTATCTATTTTAGATACGACATTTATAGTGAAATAAATTTTGAAGTAATGCTGGATCACATCAATCATGTCGAATCCGGCTTTATATTACGTGTCTGAGATAAGTATTACTACTCTTTAAGAGACTCTTTATAAAAAAAACTGAATTCAAGCAATAAATAAAAACGTTTTACAATATAAGAATAGACAACCTTTTCAGTTTCATCTGATAGATCTTTATTACAATAAAAGAAATTACTTTTCGCACATCTTCATATTTTATTCAGATAATTCTGATTAAAACTCTTTATAATAGCATTGCCGACCTACTCAACAGCTGAGTTAATCACTAGTTCACATGGTCAAGGACTGCTCTAATCACTCTTCAAACTAATACTAACTCAGTTTCAGCAAGCGTCTCCTAACAACTGGATCTCGCGGATCCTTCGAGAAAGATCCGCTTGCGTCATTTGTGAAGTTAGTGGATTTCTCCACTAATTTTCAGAAGAATCCATAGGGTCCTGAAGTCACAAAAAATGTTTTTCAAAACGGTCGCCCCTAATGATAACAACTTGGCTCTATCGCTAAGATTTCTTCAAGTTCCCATTGAATCACCATTATAATGTAAGGAATGGCGTTACTTGCGAATATTACAAATTTAACACAAAGTAAATACCACATTGAGCAGTGCTTCTCAAACTTTCTAAACTTGCGACACAATTTTCAACCATAATTTTCAAAGCGCACAACCCAATCCATACAAAAATAATGTACTGAATTCAATAACAATATACTCTGATATAGACCTACAATTCGACCTTAATTATAAACCGTACAAAATATCAAGATAAGTATTATCTTTTGTATATAATTTTATGACATGCACATAGGGTCAATGGTAATTATATGTTAAACTTCTTCTTAACTTAGTACTGTTAAATTATGAAATATACATTTTCCAGGGCTGATACATTTATAAGTGTATTAAATCAGTGCAAATACACTGCTGGCCACCGTAATTGCAAGACCCTGAAGGAAGCACGCAAATAACATGGAATTTACTACATGCATTAGCGGAGGTGAGATATGCAAATGATTAGAATTTCAGCGCAGACACACATCACGCACGCCTGTGGCGCCACCTCAAAGCGCTATTTAAGGCTTGGAGATTTCGACGATTTCAAGTTCGGCAACTGTTTTTTTCTTGTGGTGTTTTTTAAAAACAGCGATTAGCTTTTGATGAAGTATCCGAGTTCGACAGAGGAATGATAGTGGCCTACCGAGATTGTGGATTATCTTTCAGAGAAATCGGTAGTCGTGTTGGACGAAACCAAACAACTGTAACGCGGATACGTGACCGTTGGATGCATTAGGGTACGACGGACCGACGTGGTCCATCGCACCCACCTCAGTGCACCACTTCACGTGAGGACAGGCATATTGTGCGCATGGCAGTGACGGATCGCTCAGTCACATCACGAACCATATCACAGCACATTGAGCCTGTAACGCATCATTCAGTGTCTGCGCGTACCATTCGACGCCGTTTACAGCAGAGTGGTCTGTTCGCAAGACATCCATTGCTTGGTCTACACTTGACGTAAAACCACAGACGTCTCCGCCGCCAATGGTGCGATGAAAGAAGGATGTGAGCTGCAGAATGGAATGAAGTTGTCTTTACTGACGAGTCACGCATCTGTCTTCACCACCACGATGGTCGGATTCGAGTCTGGAGACACCGTAGAGAGAATATACTGAACATCTACGTTATGCACCGCCACACTGGTCCTGCACCGGGTATAATCGTATGGGGTGGTATTGGATATCACTCTCGCACTCCTCTAGTACGCATTGCCAGTATTTTAAACAGCTAACGCTACATCTTCGAGGTGTTGGAGCCAGTTGTCCTTCCTTACCTTCAGGACTTGGCTACAGCCATATTTCAACCGGATAATGCGCCACCACACGTGGAACGCATTGTCCAATGGTTCTTCGTCAATCACCAGATTGAATTGCTTCCCTAGCCGGCTTGCTCTCCGGATCTTTCACCGATAGAAAACATGTGGTCCATGGTTGCTCAACGATTGACCCAGATTACACCCCCATCTGTCACACCAAATCACCTTTCACAACATGTGGAAGCTGCATGGTCTGTTGTACCCCAAGAACACATCCAAAGTCTCTTTGAATCAATGCCGAGGCGTGTGGCAGCGGTGATCTCCAACAATGGTGGCTACTCTGGCTACTGATTCTGGCAGGAACCACACTTCACAGAAGGCTATAAATTTAATCATTTGATACTTGGTCAACATGTTATCTACAAAATAAATTTTGTCGTGCTATCTCTTGTCTTTCTTGGTGTTGCATTTACGGTCGCCAGCAGTGTATATATTTTATTTTTTATTGTGTCAGAATGTATTTTTTAAGTTTTTTTTTTCCTTTCAGTAAATTAATATTTTTTAAAATAATCTTTTGTTTTTGACTTTTGAATACACTCGTGTTCTCCTTGCAGGGTTTTCATGCCTCCTTAGAGTCGCGTTCCACATCTTAAGAAACGCTGACAGAGAGTAATATTACGGTATTATATATCCAAATATAAATTATTTACTCTATATTAAGTAGTCTTTACCGAAAATTTGCAACAGTATTATTCTCTTACAGATGCTAAAAGCTTTTTTCTGCACTCTGTACAGTTAAAACTAAATATTTGATTATTAGCTGAAGAAGTATAGTGTATTTTTCCAAAGTTAAAAGACCATCTGAAATTTAAACACACTATTTAAATTTATGGTTATGTATATTATATTTTTATCCAAACAAACCTTTTTGAAAACAACAGTTATATCTAAGAATTAATTATAGAACAATTAAAGGTATTTAAACTTGAATGTTTAATCTTCTATTTTAACAATGTGAAATCTGACTCAATGGAATTCATTTTTGCAAAAAGACATATACGCTGGATATTTCTGAAATTGACTTGTGCATTCAAATCATATATTGTGAAATTGTACGCCTAAAAATTCTATTTACGTTGGGGATTATTCTCTCATTATGTACACATATAATACAAACTTTTACAAATATAGTTTCGTACTTACAAAATTAACAATTATTTCTTATCTTTTTAAGTATATTTACCTGAGAAACAATGGCAAAATCAGTTATTTGTACACAATAGCATAATTCCAGCACAAACAAAATCTATTCTACAACTTCAAAAATATAAGACTTCCGATTTCCTTTTAGACATTTGATAGCAGAATGGATTATGTTCCCATTTAAGTTTTACTGAAACATTCTCGAACTTCGAACTCTCTCAAAAATACAAGTATTATTTTATACAAATAGATCAAGAGGAGGAGAGTCGCTACCGACAGTAAAATAAAAATTTTAAGAAATTTAAAATTTGACAAAGTTTTAAAAAAAACATTTTATTGACTAATCGTACACACAATCATACGTAGGTACCAAAATAGTGTTATGTTCTATTTTTGATGCGTATCAACTTAGTACATTTCAAATTATTCCATTTCTTTCAAATTTAATAGAATTAAAGTTTTAATTGTTTTTTTAAATCATTTCTCTTATCTTAATTTACAATGTCTTAAATTTAGACTTTTCAATCAATTTTGAAATTCATTAATCTAAAAAATTTTCAATATCATATATTATATTATAGTTTAGTTATATATTAAATTGATTAAAATACTATAATCTCCCTTTAAAAGTACAAAGTTCAAGCTCTGCAACATAAATTAACAAATTGAAAATGATATTAGCTTCCTATATAATGTGTTTTCCTTTTTCAATTCACTGTCTAACAAATAAAATAAAATGCGCTATAAGTGCAAAGAAAATGAATTTTATTAATATAATACAGAGCTATTTTTTTTCTTTTTTATAGCGATCTCGAAGTAGTATTTTATCTGGACATGCACGAGGATTAATTGTTTACTTTACATTATAGAAAGAATCACTTATATTGGACTTCCTTTTTCACCTTTTATGAAATAAAATAAACAGCTGAAGGTATTATACCTTTAAAAGTGTATTTTTAGTAGACAAGAATGCAATTATATACATATATATATATATGTGAGAGATGATCAATAAAAAATATTTCTATTGGAAATCCTTCTGCTGTTACGTCACCTTCAATCGCTTTTTAATCTAGTTTTTCTCTTCTAATAAGGGAAAAAATTACAGATAAAGAAGACAGAATCGATCAAATTTTTTCTGAAATAGATTGGTAGAACAAAAAACTTAATGATTCCTGATGGCGGTAAAATCTTTGATAGGATACAAACTTCTCAAAATTGAAGTGTTTTTAGATCGCTGGGAAAAATATTTTAAATTTAATAAAGTTATTTTTATTTATTCATTCATTTATTGGGTTAAGCGTTTTCACACTTGTATTTTTAATGAAAGTTGGGTTTTTTCATCATTTTTTTTTATTCTTTCACAAAAAGTAGCATTAATAGTTTCCAGACGATACTATACTTTACGATAATAATTTTTTAAAGAGAAAATATACCGTACAACTTTTAATAGAACTTGAGCTCATAATTCTGCGGTATATATGATAATCCACACAGTGACGACAACTAGAACTTGCTAAAATTTTCCTGTACATTTAAATTCAAAATTCTTACAACAGTAAGGATTGTGATTAGTAATTACACAGAAATTTCTAGTTTTCAATTTGTTTTTAGATGCACAGGGATAAAAAAAGTCTTCGAAAAATGTATTTTATTTTTCTGATGTTCTTTAAATTTTTATTAAATTGCCCAAAAGTTGTTATTTCTAATGCCACCTTGTTGGCAGTGCCAGATAGATTTCCACGATATTCATCATGGAAAGGGACAAGTTTGAGCACCTGTCATTATCCGTAGCTTTAAGCATCATACAACTAACAGTAAAATTTGGCTGGGTTCCACGCCAGTTTTTAGGAATAACATTCAAGGAGAAGATCAGGAGACTCCCGCCTCTCTTCCTCTTCCGTCAACCTCATAAGAGGACTTGCGGCTCGACCGCTGTTAAAAATACCCCTGCCGTAAGGGTACAAATGATTTACAAACATTCATACTTTCTCCAATATTCGAACCCCGGCTCAGCAGTCATTGTTACTTACTATTATACGGGGTAGAAGACACCTGACACGCTCCCAGATTGTTCTCTTTCAAACCTGGGGTGGAACCGAGCCAAACTGCACTGTCATCCATATGATGCTCACACCTGAAGCTAACGACAGGTGTAAAACTAGCCCCTTGCGTGGATGAATTTCGTGGACCTCGCTCTGACCCTGTCAATCAGGTGGCATTAGCAACAATTACTGCAACTTACAAGGGAAGGGCACGACTAAGATAATTAATTTGGGGTGAGATTTTGCATAACAGTAGTACTTCCTTAGGGTGTTCCACCATCAATGTGATTGAGCCAAATGTCCAGTCAATTCGGTGAGAATAGCCTTCGAAACTCATTTTATATATAAACTATTTTTCTCCTATTTCAGCGATGCTGCGGCATATCTGGCAACGTATCGGAGTACCACACAGTAAGTCAGAGTTCGAGTCTCGTGACTGATAAACGTGCCATTTTTCTTTAATTTTCTAATTTTTTTTAAATTTATGTTTAGAATTAATTAAATTTATTTTTAAAAAAAGGTTCATTGATAGCACTAGGCAACATCAAAATTGTTTAGGGCTCAAAAATAGTTTATTATGATGTTTTTTGGTCTGCTAAACACGAAAATCATCATAAAAACTTCAGATTAGCTCTTGTTTTCAAGAATCAGAACTCGCTACTCATAAATAGCTGTACGTTTACTCATCTTTACTTTCTGTGTATAATCTTTTTGATGTTCATTTGAGCAGGTAGAGGGAAGCTCTTGCCTCAGGAACGTTTTTTATTTCAACGAAAGGCGTGTAACCGCGCCACCTTTCTTCGGGTGTGTTTTGACTCTAACCTAGAGCATCAGTGGAACAAAGAGCAGGCAATAGTGCACGATTCAAGAGATATTCGCTGTTTTTCTTCTTACAACTCTAGGTAAATCAATTCAACTATATTTAGGTTTCAAAGATAAATGTGATATAACGATTTTTAGACAGCAAAAAAGATGAGAACCATCAACAGTTGATGAAAGAAATCCTACAAAATTTTCATGACTCAGAATGCGATATGTCTATAAAAGATCCATTTTTTTACATTCCCATCTCGATTTTTCCCCTAAAAACTGTGGAACTGTAAGCGATGTGAGCACGGTAAAACATTTCATCAAGATATCACAGCAATGGAACATATATATCAGGGTCGTCGGGATGAATCAATGCTCGAAAACTACTGCTGGACAGGGATATTTCGGGATACTCGGGCTTCAATATACAAGAGGCAATTCAAAAGGAAATGTTCACAGGAAATAAACTAAAAAATACTACTGATTTCTGATTATGAACACGGTTTCTAGAATCATGACTTATTGTATGTATGTATTACTTAGTAATATTTTGTTCTTCAAATTTACCAATAAATTGATGGATGGGCTGTGGTATATCTTAAAAACTAGATCTAATAAATAAATTTCATTTACATATTCGTTTTTTCAACCCAAAATTAGTAAGAATAGGCTATTTAAAACTAGGAAACAGACAAAAAGTTGTTTTTTGTTGCCTAGTGTTATTAAATGATATTCTGAAAATTGATAGTTACAATTTTACTTTTAAAATAGAAAACAATTCATACATAGTAACTAGAATTACTACTGTCGTTAAAATCTAATTAAGTGTACTTTTTAAATTATTCCTCATACCTAAATCTCCATAAAATTTTATTTCGGTTTTTATCAAACCGGTTTTGATCAAAAGAAAGGCAGCTGTTTTTA
The DNA here is from genome assembly GCA_019973975.1 of Trichonephila clavata. Taxonomy (NCBI): domain Eukaryota; kingdom Metazoa; phylum Arthropoda; class Arachnida; order Araneae; family Nephilidae; genus Trichonephila; species Trichonephila clavata. Next base: position 7,832 of record BMAO01014384.1, on the reverse strand, counting down.
AAGAGCAGTTGTTATTGTTTTAAAATAATAAAGATTGCTCCAATAAAATGAAAGATCAGTACGATGATGGATTTTGGTTACTACACTCTTGTATAAAATTGTTTGGCAGTTTTACAAATATTTTTGCAGTATAATCTTGTTACTTTGTTTCCGGATTTTTAAGAGTCCGTAGTGTTTCTACAGACAGTTTTACATAAATTAAATATAAAATAAATAGTTTGAATATTTTATCGTAAAGATGTATGTGAATAAAGGTATTGTTACTGTACAAGCAGTTGGGGATGAAGTTGCGGAAAGATCTCTTTATAGGGAACATTCAAAGTTGAGTTTAACAGATGCAGTTGAGTATTTTAAAACCTATGCTATTCTGAAAATTGATAGTTACAATTTTACTTTTAAAATAGAAAACAATTCATGCATAGTAACTATAATTACTAGGAACTTTACCAATGCGCTGTCGACTAGTTGGCTGAAAAAAATATGATAAACGATGAAGAGCTCATACATGCTAACGAAGTATGCAAAGGAATGTACTTTTTGAATCAGTTGAAATCGATTCCTCATCTAACCAGCTTGAACCTGAAGAACAAAGAGGGAGAACATATCCCTTTGGATTAAAAAATAAAAGTGTTAAGCAAGGGGGGAAAGCATCCTAATTGAGAATTTCAAAACATTATAGAGTAGGGGATGTGGTCATTTTAAAAAAAAGAGCATTTATCTAAATGAGAAGAAGACATCAAAAAAGGGGGAAATAAGTTTGATAAATATGCACTTATGTGTTCCTGGACATTTGATCGCTTTGTTGAAGCAAGACAAAATTTTCATCAGGTACGAGGGAGAGTCTGAAAATTAGTTTCCCTTGTCTACTGATGTCGAGTTGTGTATAAAAGTCAAAAAATAGAATGGAACATTTAAAATAAGACATAACTTTATTTTCCACATAAGTACCAAGTACATTAAGACAATCCTCATATCACTTGCTAACTTCAAAATGTCCTGTAGAAAAACTCAGGGCTTTGCATTCAGAAAAAGCGTTTAGCGGCTTGTTTGACTTCAGTGTTGCTTCCAACTTTCTTGCGCGATTCTTTTTCAAAGCTGGAAACAGATGAAAGCCACTTACGGTGGTATTCTCAATCGCGAGTTATTCAAAAGGTAACCCGCGGATTGGGTAACCCCCGCTCGAGGGTAACTCTCGGATAATTCTCGTTTCTTATTCTCCAACTGACGATTACCGGATCCGTGAGTTATGCGTGGGCAAGATGTTAAAGTCGTTGTGATTGGACACTGATAATCACGTGACGTATTGCTTACATTTTGCGTTGTATCTTGGCGCGAAACATTCGATCAGCTGTTTTTAACACGCGTTTATAACTTACCCTTTTTTTTCTCCTGTTTTGTTTTGCTACAATGTCGAAAACCAACTTTTCAGTGCAGGAGATGGAGCTATTGGTTAATCTTGTTGAAAAATACAAACATTTTTTTAAACTGCAAAATTACCAATGCAGTTTTCAATAAAAAGAAAGAAGAAGCATGGGATAGCTTGACTACAGATTTCAATGCAGCCAGCCTATGTAAGCGAAGTCGACAGCAGCTTCAAAATAAATTTAAAAATATGAAAAAGGAGACTCAAAAAAAAAGAAGCTCTGATAAAGTTGAAATATTTAAAACTGGTGGAGGAACCCCTAATTTACTGTGTACATCGTTAGATGAACGGCTGGCTGCAATGGGTGCACTGATCGAGCCATTGCCATGCAGATTCGATTGCGATTACCTGTATGAGACTGCTGTTTCATCAGGAACTCAGGGTAAGTGTAAATGGATTTATTATTATTTTTATTTAGCCTTTAATTTAAATTTTCTGTTTTATTCTGAATAGATTTTTCTGACACTGATTTGTGTAAGTTTTAATATATAAAAAACTCTGATACAAATCAAAATGATCACATTATGAAATGTTGAGTAAATGAATCTATAATAAGTAAATACTGATCCACATAACGGTCTTAGTACCTTAGACAAATTGAATCAATAACCAAATAAAATTAATAAGAAATAGATACTTCTAACAAAAATTAAATGTCTATTTTCAACTTTGACATTATTAATTATTAGTTGTTACATTGAGCTCCACATTTTAAATTTTCTGATGTGATGCTGCCTGAAAATGTGGCTATCAATAGTTTGAGGGCTGATTCTTATTATTAATAAGTGGGGCATGGTTAACGTGACCATTTATTTTTTGACTCAAAACGGGAAATTGTTTTATTTAGGTCAATTAACAGATATACAATAAAAAAAACACTTTTGAAAAAGTTAGTTAGCTTAAAAGTTAGGAATTAAAAAATATACCCAAATGTTTAGTTATATTTATATTTATCAGAGGAACAAATTTGCTTTAATATAGCTGGTGAAGATTTTAAGTAAGAATGAAACTCTTGGAACGTTTTTTTTATATTCACCTAAATTATCAACATCGCCCTTAGAACTGAAATTAGTAACTGGGTTTTCTCAGATGTCCACAATTTGTTCATCATAGAAAATACTCTTTCTACTGGAGCATTTGTAGCAGGCAAACATAAAATATATTCAAATAAAATAGAAAAGTTTTCATGCTGCAGATTGTTGGTGTGAAAGTGTTTGAATACTTCCACCCAACGAGTTTCCGTGGAAACATTTAGATAATTTTTATTCGGTTACTTTTTGCAATGTAATGTAGTTAGAAACTAATGAAAATTCATCAAAAACTTCTGTATCTTTATTACAGTCAATATACTCCTTTTCAATTACTACATCCAGAGATTTTTGAACGTCTTCCCATGCGGGTACCTTTTTTTAAATCTGCCAATAAAATATCTCCATTACTTTGGTAAGAAAGCAAGTCCACTGCTCCAGATATTTATGGCTTTATAAAATTCTGTTGCCGTTCGTTTCACAATTCTTCATCCATCTATATAAGTACCATTATCTTTTTATTTCACCATTAATTGACAGACCGTAAATGGAAGAGACTGATTGGTCTGTTTCTGAGTCAAATTGTCTTTTAGCTTATTGATTGCTTTTGCAGCTTCAACTGACGATACAGTCTGACCTTCAAATTTTAATACAGCTTTCCGAACAGCTTCGCACGGTTTCTGAAAACGGGACAATTTTGCGTCCCAGAGTTCATTTCAGGGACTCGTAATTATAAAAAGGGACGTCTGGTCACGTTAGGCATGGTACAAATGAAGTTGGTAATATTATTAGAAAATGTGTTTTGCTTGTTAAATGTTATACAATGAGAATTCAAAACTCGTATTATTTTAAAATTTCAATTTATATTTTGATTGTATACAAATATAAATATCCTAATCTATTTTTCTTTTTGATTTAAAATTTTCCAGCAACCCTTTGGTAGGTTAAAATAGAATGTTTATAATGTATATAATCATTAATTTAAATAATTTCTAATGTTTAATAATTATTTTTAATTCACGATTTCTATAAAATCTTAGAATGAAAAATCCAGTTTTTTTTTGTGAAGAATAAATTTGTTAATTGAATCTTAGGCCCCATTAGTCACATTTATCTAAAACAGAGCATGTTACTGAATCTTTACCAATTCCACCTAACAAAAATAATTATACTATTGGTATTAATCTGATTTTATTTGTCACGAGACACTATATATACACACACATTTATCAATATTTTACAATATAGAACAGAAAACAAATGTTACATGTACAAAATATTTAGAATTTTTCAGAAAGAGTTTTAGCTCCAACCGAGCAGCGTAGTTGGTAAAAAAGTGGTAGCCCACTTATCTCTGTGGTATTATCTAAGGGCCTGAGTTCAAATTTCACACAATATACGAATGCTTCGTCATGTTAATATGTACCTCAGTTGTTTGTGGCAAAAATGTATTCAACTCTCATAACTTTAATTTGTTCAATAACACTACGGCTTACATAAGGGAGGAAAACTTTATTATGCTATGAAATGAATGACTACACAACATCATATTTGTAAGTTGTAGTATTTATAGTAAATATATGTTTTTCAGGTGGTGAGTCTGCAGTAGTACAAGTGGATGAAAGTATTTTTACTCCTGATGATCATCCCCTTGATGTAAGTACCCATATATCATGTCATATAGAAAATAGCACATCACCTTTTTAGTACAATATACACACAACCTCATATAATTTATATATAATGACCTTTCAAAGTCTAGCTGAAGAAAAAACAAAGAAATCTGTTACAAATGAGGTTAATACATGGGATCAAGTACATCTAATGCAATAAAATTTACTGGAATAGTGAATGCATTTTTTTTAAATGAAAAGCCATTATTAAATTTATTTTTTTGGAATATGAAGTAACAGATAACACACACTAGCATTTGACATATAAATATAGACAGCTTATTTTAAATGTACATAATTTGAGTGTTAACATTTTGAGTAATGCTAAGTAATGTATCAAATGAATTGTAAACTTTAAATCATACACTAGCATAAAGCAACATATTTTACAAGATGTGAAACTTAAATTGTGGTATAAATTTTGATTCTTTGTCGATTTTTTTCTGTTTTAAGCTAAGACAGACTTAATCAATATTTGGTATTTTGGTTGTAGGAAACTTTGCCAGTGAAACAAGATCTACAGAAAACCAGGGAAACTCTATGCTCTACCCCGCTTACAACAGCACCTCAAATCAGGAAATCGAAGCGCAAGCCGAATGCTTCTGTTAAAACAGCAGAAGCACTTGCAGAAGCAGCCAATGCAAGGAAAGTTGCTGTGGAAAGAGATTACGAACAAATAGCGCAATTTAGGGAAGAAGAGCATAGAGCTACCATGACCTATCAAAAAAGAGAACACTTTTTAAAGATGAAAGTCTTAAGGCAAATTAGAGCATTATAATCTGTTAAGCAAAAAAATTAAATTTGAATTAGAAAAAGAAATTAATGTACATATTTTTCTTGTAAATAAACCTAATGAACATAAATGCGTATCTGTAATTTAATTCAATGAAAAAGGTTCTCACTGAAGAGTATGTATTTATTTCAAAAATTAATGTTTTCAGTAAAAAAATTATTAACAAACATTTCCTCGTAAATCAATTAATTGAAAAAATTTGCAACAATTGCATTTCTTTTGGCTATTCCACCATGTTCTTGGCTATGGTTTACCATAGTTTCATCTTGCTGCAGTGGAAGGGAATACTCATCCTCATAATCACTAAACTAAGAGCAAGGTTGTGTAGCACGGCTGTAGCAACAATGACTGTTTGTGCAGTCTCCAGCGAACATCGGAATGGTGTGTCAATGCACGAGAATCTTTTTTTCCACACACCATATTGTCTCTCTACGACATTTCTTGCTCGTGCGTGAGCTGCATTATACCTATGAAATACACATAGATTTACATAAATAGCACTTCTTAAAAAACAAGAATTTTGACTAAAGTACCACAAAATAGACATTTCTTTAAAAAATATTTTTTTGAATTCTACCACCTTGTGGACACATAAATGTAATTTTTGTTCCAGCGGTTGAGCATACAACTAATTTTGTAGCATATCATTAGATTTGGAAAAATCCTAAAATGAATGACAACATAAGAAATTTTTTAATTTTACATTTTTGTCAATTATGGGAGTGCATAGAAAGGGAATGCACCCTCCAGGACCTCTATTATATTTTCAATCTCATATCTGGAGATTGTGAATTATTTTTAAGATTTCAGTTAGATGTATAATCATATTACACACAAAAATGATTTCTCTTACATAAAAATAAGACAAAATAATAGCATAGAGGTGTATAAAAAAACCCTAAGTACCTCACTTGACCTGCTCCAACTGGATTAAGAAAAGGTGTCATCAGGTATGATCGCAGAGGATAGCCACTATCTCCTAATAGTGGTAACTACTTGGTACTCTGTTCTACATGTGCCCTGAGGTAAGAGTGGTCAAACACTGTAGAGTCATGTGTACTTCCTGGCCATCGCACAACTATGTTGCGTATGGAAAGGTCGGGATCACTCACGTTTGTACATTTAGTGCAAAAAATCCTTTACGGCACTAAATGTCTCTGCTAAGCTTCCTCCAGGGTTTAGGATTTTTGATTAGCGAGCAATCCAGAGCACCGTAAACGCCAGGGAATCAAATTCTCTGTAGAATTTTTGACTGATCTGTGAAGTAATGCATAAAGATGTGACTAAACTTGATGACAGAAACAGTAAGAACTACATACAACTATCTTTTGTTACATAAACATTACAGTATTTCGATGCAATAGGGATAGCCATTTGTGAAACTATTCAGTTTAAAATGCGTTGTACATAACCATTTGGCTGAGAAATCTAGAATAATTATCTCAATATTACAAGGGATTGATTTTAAATTAGTTGACAATTTATTGTTAAAACTATCAGTTTATTTTAGCACAAATTTATGATAAACTTCTAAAAAATGATGATTGGTATTTAATGACACAACCATCACTGATCCTAACTGCATCAGGAACTGTGTGATGAGCACGAGAAAACAAACGCAACACCCATGGTGAATTTTCCAAATCCTGTGTGACACAGGATTTGGAAAAATAATCAGAAACTAATCAACCAGTATAAGTTTATCATAATGACTTCTGATAATTGGTGTAAAATCTGTCAGCAATTTTTTGAGCCAATGCATTATTAGAATTAAAAATATTTTTATTGTACACTAACATGAAATCACCATTTATGGTGATAAGTGTGCAAGCCAGCAACGCTCTCCACCCGCCAAAATGCAAGCATATCCCTTTCATGCTTTTTTCCCTACTATTAATAATGGAAACAAAATTGAATAATCAAACTCAAAATATACATCAAAATTTAGAAGCAGGGATTATTTTACTAGTAATTCAGAATACTTGACTTGAGTTTCATTTTAAAAAAAGCAAGGAATTCATTTTAAAATATAAATTTGCTTATGTTAATATACATTCTTCATAGTTTTCGGGCTGAGGTCCAGTTCGCCCATGCAGTAATAAGGCCATGTTAACGCGTTAAAAAACTCATTACTCTATTGCATAACTTTTCAATGATAACGGCAGGAGCAAGAAAATATTTCTGAATTTCTTGGACCTTCTTATGAATGCTATGGGGGCACTCTCATTACACGTATGATTTTCTACTGAGTAATATTCTCTCTGTGCTTATATATTTTTCATGTCATTCCATGTGTATGCAATGTAAATTTTTTTTCTACATGCTGTTCAAGTAATACGAAGGGCTGCGGTAACCCAGTGGTCAAGGTATCGGATCATGGCAGGCATGTCATGAGTTCGAGCCTAAACAGTGCGACGTTAATATTCACATTCACTCAAGAAATACGAAATTAGGGAAATGCCAACAATCAAGAGTTTTGCATATTTAATCTTTTACGAATATGTTGCTATGAGTTAATTTTGGTTTTTCAAGTGATTCAGATAAAAACTATATATATATTTATTTACAAAAAAACTTATGCGTTAAATGTACATATAGACATTTTTGTCACGAAACAAATTATATATTCACTGAACATGAATAAAACTCACCTGCATTCTCTGATCTTCAGTTTGTGGCAAATCGATATATTGTGGTCGTAATTCTGCAAGAGCCCTTGCAACATCGGTAATCGCTCTGCTCGTGGATGGCTGACTTATGCTGTGTAAGTCACCAACATTAATTTGACGATTACCGAACGCAAAAAAACGAACAGCCGCAAGAACTTTCTCAGCTGCAGTCAAAGCATGATTTCGGCCAGTAGCAGAATCTAACTTTGTACGCAGTAATTCTACTAGTGTCTCGATAGTACCTTC
>BMAO01014383.1:0-28281 GCA_019973975.1 Trichonephila clavata | reverse complement strand
CCTCCCATGGAGATTATTAGCGACCTGGACAAGCAAGGGTTCCGTGTGGACGAATGCCATAACATGACAAATCGCAAAACAGGCGCACCTATGCCGCTGTTTATGGTATCAATGGTCAGAACGGATTTCCATAAATCCATCTTCAGATCCGTCATAGTCATCGGCTATGTGAAAGTCACAGTGGAAATCCTGCGAAAAAAATATGGCCCACCCCAGTGCTTCAGATGCCAGGGTTTCTTTCACTCCTTTAAGTTTTGCACGCGCACTCCCAGGTGCGTCAAGTGCGCAGGCAATCATCTTGCCAAGGAGTGCGAGAAACTCTTCGGAGTTAAGCCTAAATGCTGCCTATGCGGAGGGGAACATCCTGCAAACTTCCTTGGTTGTCCGAAGAACCCAAAACCCCGAATTGATGCCGAGAAGGAAAAGAAGAGGCAACAAAGAGCCACCCTCACCAATCCGGAGCCACCCAAAGAGAACTTTTGGGAGCAGCGTACCCAAACTGCCACACAGCGCCAACAGCCTAACTCAACCTCCCAACCCGGACCCTCCACCGCACCTCCTCCTCCTCCATCCAATCCTGTCAACAGTCAAAATTCTCCCTCAGATCTGTTCGAGCAACTCAAAAATCCAGCCGTGCAAGATACTTTTGATCTGCTTGAACAATTCATCACAATAGCTACAACCATCCCCTCAAAAGTCGGACGCCTTAGGGCCATTAGAAATTTGTTAGCGGACGAAATTAATTTTTAATCCCCGCCACAGCAACATCCAAAACCTTACGTTGGTGTCCTGGAATGCCAACGGTCTCAGAACACGTGTAGAAGAATTCAGAGAATTCATCTCGGAATGGGACCCAGACATTATCAATTTACAAGAGACCCACCTTCAACCTTGTCATCACCTCTCCTTCCCTAACTACAATATTTACAGAACAGATCGCACCTTCCGTGGTGGAGGGACCGCAATCATGTTCAAAAGATCCATTCCGCATCACGAAATCAAAATCAATAACCCCAGTTTCGAAACCTCAGCAATCAAAATTGAAAGGCCTAACAACAAAACTATCACAGTGATCTCAGCCTATCGACCACCGAAGAAACCCTTACTCCCGCAGGATCTTCATCAGCTCTTCAGAAACCAGGATTACGTCCTCGTCGCCGGCGACCTGAACGCCAAACATGCTTCCTGGAGCCCTCACACCCAACAAAACGTAGCTGGCCACACCATCCGAAGATTCTGTGACAGTACCGGTTTCTCTCTCAGCGCTCCGCTCAAGCCAACCCACTTCCACAAAAGCCTGCACAACACGGTAATCGATATGGCCATCAGCAAAGGTATGACCATTACGGAAGTCTCATCCATTCCCGAGCTCTCAAGTGATCACAATCCTGTTCTCTTTAAGGTGAGCTTGGATAATTTTACCTCACCTGCCCTTAGTACTTATGCTTTCCCCAATTGGAGTAAATTTCAAACCAACTTAACTAGCTCTCTCCCAGGCAACCCCAAAATTTCTAATACCGATGACATTGATAACGCTATTCAAAATTTTAATTCTACCTTTAAAAATGCATTCAACAATAGTAGTACTTTTAAAACCATTAACAAACCCCTTAGTTGCATCCCCTCTGTCATCAGGGAAAAAATTAAGATTAAAAATAGACTTCGCAAAGACTGGCAAGACACTAAATATATATATATCCCCCCTATAAGACTCAACTTAATAAACTTCAAAAAGAAATTAAAAACGAACTTAAAAATTTCCACAGTGCCCAATGGGACAAAAAGCTTTCAGAAGCCTCCCCTGATGACGTTTCTCTTTATAAAATTGTTAAATATCATACTAATAAAAATAATACCCTTCATATCCCTCCTATCGTTGGCCCCATGGGCCTTCATTATAGTACTAAGGACAAAGTTAATTTGTTTGCTGATTACCTGGAGAGCTCATTCCAAGAAAATCCGGAACCGTATGATGATGACTTCATTGAGCGTGTTGAAGAAAAAGTAGATAATTTTATGTACCGTAATTCCAGACACCACACCGCACCATTGACCTTGCCACAAGAAGTAATGGAAATCATCCTCAAATCACCTAATAAGAAAGCACCTGGAAAAGATGGCATTAAAAACATAGCCCTCAAGTCACTCCCATTAAATGCAATAACCTTCATTACTAAAATATTCAACAGAAGCCTTCAATTTAATTACTTCCCTACCGATTGGAAACACGCTCAAGTAACGGTCATACCTAAAAAAGGAAAAGAAACAAAATTTAAGGAAAGTTATCGTCCCATCAGTCTCATCAGCTCATTAGCCAAAATATTTGAAAAAATCTTACTCACCCGCATCAACGATCACTGTGATAGCAATCATATCATTCCGGACGTACAGCATGGCTTCCGTCTGCATACATCCACCCAACATCAGCTGCTCAGAGTCTCTAATAAAATCATCCAGGGCTTCAATTCAAAATCTTTCACCATTGGAGTCTTCCTGGATGTTAAAAAAGCTTTTGACCGTATTTGGCATGACGGCCTTATTTATAAATTAATTCTTCTCAAATTCCCAACCTACTTAATTAAAATTATCCACAGCTACCTCTACAATAGAACTTTTAACGTAAAAATCAATAGCACCCACTCCAGTGACCGCCACACCACCGCAGGAACGCCCCAAGGATCTATCATTTCGCCAGCCCTCTACAATATCTACACCAGTGATTTCCCTACATCCCAACTAGTCACCGTCTGCCTTTTCGCCGACGATGCTGCTATCCTATCTACCAGTCTAGCCGCCGATCAAGCAGCTCGCACAATACAAAATTACCTGTCCCTCCTGGAAACCTGGCTGACGAAATGGAGAATAGCTGTTAACACAGAAAAATCAAATGCGATAGTTTTCCGGAAAAAAAGAAGCCTGACCATGCCCCCAACCCTGAAACTCTTCGATGAAACAATAGCCTGGACATTCGAAACCAAGTATCTCGGACTCACCCTTAACGACAAGCTGACCTACCGCCCTCACTTCATTGAAACCAAAAAGAAATACTGGACCAAACACTTCGCACTCATAGAGCTAATCGGAAAAAAATAAAACTTTCATTAAAAAACAGAATCTTCATTTATAAAACGTATCTTCGCCCCCATCCTAACCTATGCATGCCCCATTTGGGGATCAGCAGCAAACATCCATCTTGACGACCTCCAGAGACTTCAAAATAAATCACTACGAATAATAGCTCGAGCACCGAGATACATCCCCAGAGCCGTATTGCATGAAGAACTTTGTGTCGAACCCATCCATACCCTCATAGCCAATCTATCTTCAACCTTCCATTCAAAATCATGACAACCCCACGATCAGCTCACAAATCAACTTCACGAACCTGTCAAGTTCAACATATCGATTGCCTCATCAAGCTTCCACTATTCACCCCGTTTTCTAAGAATTCCAGCGTGAAGAACAAAAAGTCGAAAAACTGTTTCTTCGTTTCTACCGAAACGAATCCTCCACCCCTACCCCTCCAACTCCTGACCGCTGATGCTATTTTTAGCTCAGTTGAACCACTCTCTTTTTTTCACATTCTTTCTCCCTCTCATAGGAGCACTTCAGAACTAAAGTAGAAGGCTAGATGCCTCTAGGCAGAGGCGGATTAAACGGCTGGCGGACCTGCCGGCCGCCAGGGCCCCGAGCACCAAGGGGCCCCAAGCTGATAAGACTTCAGTTATAAGTTCAACGTGCAACAAAAAATCTTGTACTGATATTGCAAACCCAATGATTACCCACATTTGAATCGTATAACAAAATTAGTGTTGCCCACATATATTACATGTAATTGCGGTTGAAATCCGTTTGTTTTTTGCTTTTTAAAAAAAAAATGTTTTCCTGAACTTTGATCTTTAATATATTTTTTCGGTTCCAAGTTTTAAAAAATTTGATCCCAGATTTCTTATATTAAAATAATGATCCCAGATGTCATAGAAACAACTACCAATGTTCAGTTCTTTCGAAAGAATTTGGTATTTGAAGGTTCGTGATTTATTGTTTTCTGGATATTTGTGCTTATATTTTGAGAATGTGGGGAAAGAGATCAAAGCAGTGTCGGATTAAACGACATGGAGGCCCCTAGGCAGTCGAGTTCTCGGGGCCCTGTAGCCTGTTTTTGGAGCACTAACAGAAAACAGAACATGCTTTTGTGGGCCCCTAAAAAGCACGGGGCCCAACTGCCAACTCCACCTAACGAGTAATCCGGCACTGGATCGAAGTATTTTGTAAATTTAGTATCAGTTTTATTTCAGTCAGCATGACAGAAAAAGCAAAATATTTAAGGAGATTGAAATTTTCCTAAATTGATGAATGAATCAAATAGTGAAATAGATGAAAGTTATTTATTGAAAAAAATCGTAGAGCATCTTTGGCTATTGAAATAATTGATCACAGGGATGTTTGCATACTTTCATAAGGTCTGAATTTTGCTCGCCATTTTTTAAAATTGGTCAACTTAAATTTGATTAACTTTTAAAGTTAAAATATCAGGTAATGTGCATATTGTTCTTTAATTTTTTTATTGTCTTGGTTTCATAGGATCATTTTTACACCATTTGGTTTGATTTTTGAGAAAAGCTTGTGTGTTTCTAGTTCGATAATGTTTTCCTTTCTACATTTTAAGTTTTTGTAATATAGAGAAAGGGAACTATGTACAGGGCCAGCCATGTTGGTGGTGTGGCGGATGTTGTGCGCAGGGGCCCCAGAATGGTCAAAAACTAAAATGTACTCTTCAATATGAAAACTTGACAATATTCCTATCGTAAGAAATGTGAATTTTGTCGTAAACATTAATATTGTAGATCTCTGAATTTCAACAATCTGCAAACTAATTCTTGAAATCCTGCAGACTTTAACGGTTCGCACTACCACAGATGAAGCATATAATAAGAATGAATTTTAAATTTGGATAAACATTCCTGAACAACATTTCTTCTTATCAGGGTCGTAGCTATCACCGTATCAATGATACGGGCCCCCCCCCCTAGAGGCCCTGGACGTGTGTAAGCAAAAAGTCGTAAAATGTTATCAATGGTCATATTAAGAGTTCCTTTTTACGTTTATAAAATAGTATGTCACTGGCATAAAACGATATAAGTTTTCCATGTGAATTCTGAATCTCAGGAAACGCAATAAGAAAAGTTTAAAAGCTGGTAAAATTATTTAAAGTAATGAGAAGACAAGGAGTGGTGTGATCTTTGAATGTAGGAAAAACTTCTCATTCAAAGCGGATCGACAGAAAGATCGTTTGAAGTGAAACACAGATAACACTTAGGATGGAAAAAAATCCATTCAGAATGTTATTTGCCTGTAAATGGCAATAACCCCTTCGTCTATTGATTGACTATAATAAACGTCGCACTAAGAAGCTACAGGAAGGCTTGGCCCTTAGTCGGAATTTTTTTCATAGATGGTCCAGTGAAAGAGAGTATTATATTATATTTAATCCGGTTCGTTTTTATTTCTGTAACAACCAAGAGACTGAATGTGCATTCATGGTGAGCAAGGGCTGGATAACTGCTTCCCGTTCCGAGAAAAGATAGGACCATAAGCGCCTGAAGTTTTCTGTCACCCTCCAAGTCTATAGTTAATTATTTTTTTAAGGAGTATCAATGAGTTCTCAACGTTGGTTCTCTGGGGGAAGGGGGAGGGGCGCGTTAAAGAAGAATTTCGGCACATTGGACAAAAGCACGATCGGGAAAAGCACGATCAAGATTTATGACAGGCTTAAGGACGAATGAAAAGAATGGGACAGAATGGCCCTGAGAAAACGACCCCTTTTCGAAGTAAACTGAGGACATTTTGCGTTAATTTGACTTCCGAACTAATTTCTTTTAGCTTCCTGCGCTTATACAGACAAATCGGAGAACCGTGTTTAAACAACAAAAAAAGGTAACTATATTTTCATTTTCAAATTCTCTTTTAAATTTTAAGATTTAATGCGCAGGTTTTTTAATCAGTGCGTAAGATAAAGTGAAAAAAATATTTTTTCGCATTTGTGTCATTACTATTTTATTTATTTATTTATTTTTCGATTTACATACATAAATATAAATAACTGCCATCAGTTTCTTAGAATATTTTTATGATTATTAACATATTTAAATTTGTTTTCGTAGCTTGAATCTTAAAACATTTTCTATTGGCATTGTTATTCAAATGAAAAAATATTATTTGCCTCTCTTATAAAAATAATTTCTTGAGTCAGTTATAAAAAGCGATAATAGTTCATTTAAAATATAAAACATTAATGAGATTTTGAGTACATTCATTAGTTATTTACCATACTTAAAAGAATCCTAACAATAACTCGAAATTGAAATAAAACGTTATTATATTTATTATGTTGATTTTTTGTTTGTAATCCTAAAGGATTACAATAATTTTGTTTAGTAATATATGAGCCAATCTATAATTTCTAAATATTTATTTAAAATTGCTTCAAACTGTTAAAAGAATTTTCAAAGAAAGAAAGTATATTAAGTTTACTTAAAAATACACTTTTCTTTCTTTTTATTTAACGTGAAATAAACACATAATTCTTCTAATTTACTTGAAACTGCTAAGAGAACCATTATTTTGTAAAATTAAATTTGAAAAGCACAAATTCTTTTTGTATTTATTATCATTTTAAGAGTGATTTGCTCGCGAGACTTTTTTGATTAATTCTTTTGTCCAGACAACTTGAAAGGATATTCAGTGCAATCTAATAATTAAATATGTGTAACTAATTATAAATATACATAAAAATCGTATAATTACTTTAAAATGCATAATTTCTTTAAAATATTGTATAACATTCTGTATGCTTCTAATAAAGTTAATCAAAATTCTCTTCTTCTTCTTCTCTCTCTCATCTATAACTATATTTAAAATCTTTAAAAAAGGCAACAATGCCAATACTATAGCAGGAATTTCTTATAAAGAGCATTTAATGAAATGTTTATTTTTACAGAACAATAATAAATGTTGAAAAATATAGGTACTATTTTTTAATTGCTCCTAGTTTAAAACCATTTAAAGTGGTAGCAAAATATATTACAGAAATAAAAATATGATGAACACAATTTATAAAATAGATAAGAAGAGAGGAGAGAGTGATTTCAAACAAAATAGAAATGCGAAAACTTATTAAGTATGTAGCAAGATTGTTTAATTTTGAGAAATGGAACTTTGAATGTAATTAAGATATAAATTTAGTTGAAAAATTGTAGATTTCTTTTGTGATATATTGTGGCGTTTGTCAAACAGTTTTGAGTTATCTTAGAAATTTCAAATTATTTTGGAAATGTTTTATTGTTCTGTTTAGTCACAAGTATTAAGATTTTTGAAAAAACAAACAAGTATAGTAATAATACTAAACTAGAATGTGTAAAAAACATTTGTATTCAGTTAATATTTTATTAACTTATATTTAGAAACTTTAAAAGGAAACTTTACAAATCAAGAGTATTATAATTGTTTTTTCAGTTTTTAAAAGAAAACCTTAGAATTTTTGAATGCTTACTTTTGGTTGAGACATTTTAATAATTTTGATTATAAGTAATCCGGAAGCTAAGCTACGTTTTGGTCTAGAAATTAAATTATGATTTCTGTAAAGAATAAAAAATTAAACAAAATATGTGTGTATTAAATCGGAAATTTCATACTTCTATCAGAAAATTTGAAAAAAGATGAAATGTAATTTTATGAGAGTTTGGAGAAAAAAAATTTAATGCTCTTTAGAAATTTTAGCTAAATTTGGACTGGATATTAAAAATTGCAGGGGGGGGGACAATCATTTGATAATGCGTCTAATATGTCCGGGTGGTACTCAGATCTACAGGCACGTATTAAAGAACACAGTTCAAGCGCAGTTTATATTCATTGTGCCAGTCGTTCTTTAAATTTAGTAGGAAATTTAGCAGCAGAAAGTTGTAGCGATGCAATTAAATGTGTTTTATGCTTGCACACACACAGAAATTATTCTATTTTTTTTCTGTGTCAACCCATCGCTGGCGAATTTTAAATAAATATCTGGAAAGGAGTAAACATGCAATATCTGTGAAAAAAGTTTCAGATACACGATAGTCAGCAAGAGCAGATGCCGTACGAGCTATAAGACATGGTTATACACACATAAAAGAGGCCCTATCTGAAATCCGTGAAACAAATGAGGAGAAGAAGATCACAATACTGGAGGCAACTTCTCTTTTGAAACATGGTAGAATGGTCATTGGGGGCACATGATCTCTGATGAGGTCTTCATCCCCTATCTTGAATTTGAGGGAGCATTAAAAATTACACTTGCCATGTTTATTGGGAGGTGGGGAAAAGTATGAAAAGTTAAAAATTAAAATTAAATTAAGAAAGTACATTAGATTGCGACCTGAAATAATAATAATATAAAGAAAAATTGCTGGGGCTATATATATATTTTTGTTTGCGTTGGAGTGTTTGGTAAAAGAGTGGAATACTGAGTCGACCGCGGCTAACTCCGTTGCCGGAGGCTAGCGTACAGCCAACTTAATCATTGGGTACTTTTGAAACACATGGGAAAGTATGAAACTTCCCTAATGACCGTGATTTGGGATACCATACTCCACAGAGTGAGTGCTACTAGCAAAGCATTATAATCAGTTGGGTGTGAGCTATTAAAATGATCTACTCTACTGAAATCTTTAGAAAATTATATACAAAATCTCAGGAATGAATTTGGAAAAGTAGAACAAGAATCAACTGCTTTATCATTGCTCTCATTTGAAAAGGAAGTTGGACAAGCTTACAGGCAGCGAAAGAGAAAACTTATTTTCTGTGAAACTAAAGAAGGTCATGAATTTGAAAATCAGGAACATTTCTTGTTCAACTCATTCTATGCCATATGCGATAAGGACAGATGCAGAACTATCCCGAAGAGCTGGAATATATGAAACTGTTATAGAACCCTTTTTTGTATTTTTGACGAGAGGTTTTCTGAAATTAAGAAGAAAGCTGTTCAAAAATTAAAGGATATTTACAAAGACGATATTGAATCGCTTAATTTTGACGTTGAATTGGATCAGTTTTTGCTATTTTTAAAAGAAAACAAAGATACTATGAACACTACAATAGAAATTTATCGATTTGCAAAAGAAATGGTCTCGACTTTCCCTAATGTCGAGATACTTTTAAAAATATTTTTAACTATACCGATATCAAGTACATCAAGCGAGAGATCTTTTTTGGTTTTATGGCACGTTAAAAATTATTTAAGAAGTAGTATGGGAGAAGACAAACTGAACAGCATGGCCATTTTATATAAAGAACAAGATGTTTTGGACCAAATAGATACTGCAAAAATAATCGATGAATTTGCCCAAGAAAAATCAAGACGTAAAGTTATATAGCAAAATTTTAAGCTTTTAAGTAAGGTTTTTTTCTTTTTAAATTCTTTAAAATAAAGTTAAAAGTTTTTTTTTGAGCCGTTAATTTTTTTTTTTTTTTTTTAGCTATACATTTTATTTTGAGGATTTAAGGTCATCGAATTTTTTTCGACTCTTTAGCCCAGGGGGCCCCAAACCTTTTACTGCCAGGGGCCTCCAACTAGCTTAATCCGCCTCTGCCTCTAGGCTGGCACTGTGGAAACCCATATATTCGAAACCTTTCTGACGGTGTTATATCGAGGCCCACGAAATTCATCGTGGCAAGGGGCTAGGTGTACGCCTGTCGTTAGTTTTTAACTTTGAGTACCGTGCAGGTGACAGTACAATTTGGGTCGGTTCATACACGATAGATAGCGATACCACCTACCTCCACCTCCCCAATTTAGGCATGGAACTGGAGGGGAGGGAAATACTCTCCAGCCCCCTGCACCCGTGGTTGCTGCTACGACCACCCCCAAGACTTTCGGACCCACTGATTTAACGAGCACTTACTCCGTGTGTACTCAGAGGGTATTTGGTGACATCGGGCCTCGAACCCAGGCCTTCCGGTCTGGCATCCGATGCTCTAACCACTAGGCTACTCACAGCACAATAGTTCTGAACGTGGCTGCGGAACAAACCAGGGACGTCTAACGTTCTATTGGTGTGGTACTAGGATAGAATGGTGGCCAGGGTAGCATCAGTATATCTTTCAGAGCACGTTGACTAATTTGAGCAGCATGGGAACGGGTGCAAGGCTCAGGACATGTCTGGAAGGAAGGGAAGTCTCAACGGCAGCAGAACATCATATATGCATGATTGGACCATCACAGTGCCCTGAAAATGAGCCAGCAGTGAAATACTATCGTACGAGATGGTGCCC
This sequence comes from Trichonephila clavata, assembly GCA_019973975.1. Lineage (NCBI taxonomy): Eukaryota > Metazoa > Arthropoda > Arachnida > Araneae > Nephilidae > Trichonephila > Trichonephila clavata. The sequence goes on along the minus strand of BMAO01014383.1, from coordinate 17,973 downwards.
CAAACCATGGTACTGCTTTGTTCTCCGGCAGATTATACAGCAGATTTGTTCATGTGGAACCAGTCACCACGTTAGTGTCACACTCGTACAAGGTAATTATGACCGAACAATCCGAAGCGTGACTCGTCTGAACATGACACTGAGCTATTTTGTCGCTCATTGCAAACAGAATCCTCTGGGCTCTGAAGTCAATGGCAGTTTTTTTAACAGGTTTCACGAGTGCAGGTCACTAGCAATCGAGCAATGATTCTGATTGATATGGGAATGTAAAGGATGTCCTCGCTCCTGAATTACGGGGAGTATCAAAACTCGTAGCACATCCTCCACGTATCATTGCAATATTATAATATCCAAAGTATGAGTAAGCGATTACCTGCTATCATACGCAATGGCACTCGAAAATAAGATGCTGCGTTCTAATGCTGCAGGGTGCACCACAAATGGGGTTGGATTAAAACTTTTACACTCATCCGCGGAGACTACCACAGAACTAACAGAAACGAGACTCAGCTGAGAACACATGTAACACTATAAAACTTCATCATTTGTGCTACTCTAGAAGTAGGCCGTTCTAAACGGAATCGTCTGTGTCCAATGTCAGTCAATACTCAACGATTCCATGACAGTCATCTTAGCGGACACCATGCGTACAGACTACTAACAAACAATTTCTTAATAGTTAATGGTTCTGATTAATATTGGAACATCAAGAGTGCCCTGCACTTGTTGCAAAATAGCTCCATAAGTGACCATTACAGTAGTGGTGGGTCATTTGTGACATTAGTGCTGATGTTGTCTTGACTGCATTAATACCCCTTAAAATTGCTGCATCTTAGCCACAGCCAGTGCAACAAGGAAACGTCTAAGTGGGTGGGAGCTGAAATGTGAAGTATGAAACTAACCTACCCTTCTCAGGTTTATCACCAACCCCCGCTAGCGTCGGTTACCCATCAAATTTGCCTCTATTTTCATGAGGATAGACCAGGGGTCAGCAAACAGTGGCTTTTCTAACTTCTAGCTGTATGAGTTATTAAAAACATTATATGTTCTAAAAAAATTATTGTTTTTCTCTCTTTTTCCTTCAAAATTGTCTGTTGGATAAATTTACCTTATTTGCGTCTACAAATAATCCCTTGACTGGCTGAAGGTTTCTGTATCAAATTGTTTTCTGCATTTACAAAATGTAATGATACAGTCAGAAATAACATTAAAATTAGTTCTTAAGTAATAAAAATATAATTTATTGGTAGAAATACCACCATGCAAAGATACTTCTCTTAGTGATTTCCAGTAAAGTCTGCTTATTTGAATATTTGAGTTAAGGACCACTATTAAAAAAGAGCTCAAGAGATACTTATAAACTCCTAACAGAAGTTCCGTATTTTGTGACATGCTTAAGACAACCAAAAAAGGGTGCCTGAACGATTTAAATAATTTCAGGATAATTTTAATTATTAGTATAAACATGAAATTTCTGTGTAAAGTTCTTACGCGGTATTATTGGTAGAAACATTTTTTCACGACGCTTGAAAATTTAATTGCAAGCATTATATTTTGCCATTGATTATTCTTGCATTGAGTCACAGAAATAAAGAGATACCCCTTCGATAGTTTTTACTTTTGAAGGTATTTGAGTAAAGATTTATTTAAATATTGACTGGAGCGAGTGAGTGAATATTAAAATCACACTTTCGACGACGGATCTCGTAATTTTGAGCCATGGTCAAGCGATGAGAACGATACCTATGATCTGGCACCCTCCTCTCCTAACTTTCACATCACGCCAACGGGTGGATGTTTGAGTCTCGACATATTGATCGTGCATCGGCCTCTTCTGCAAGGCGGGACCAGGCCGACATTGATGATACGTTAATTAACAGTCCGGGACTTTAACCACTAGGCTACCGCGGCCACAATATTTACAGGAGTAAGAAAGGCTTAATCGTGAATGCGACCCCTCCTGCGTATTCGTATGTGGATCTTTGTCTTTTTAGTTATTTTCTTTCATTTGCAACTTGACTTTTCTCTCCGAAAGCTTGCCGACCCTGGGATAGACCAGTATTTAAGGATTCTATACATTTTTTGGACATGTTATTTTGAATTAGATTCAGTGTGAGTCCTCCTTAAAAGAACTTGAAGCAAAAGTAGCTGTAAAGTTACATGAGTTTTATTTTAAAAATTTAGCCGTTCGAACGAGTACACAAGCTAGTAAATAATTACGAGGAAAAAACTAGTTTACACAATTTTTCCACCCCGAGCGATTACTGGTGAGTCAAAATTTATTTTTCTCATGTATAAAAAAAAGAAAGGAAAAGGATAGTTTCAATGTTATGGAATTGGATATTTAAACTTTAAGCAGGAAAATCTCCCAAACGTATACATACATATAAGAATAAGCCAAACTTTTCATTCCAAATCCCTTAGCAAGGAGTCTTCTTTAATACTCATTCTTAATACTGAAATAGCAGAAAACAAATATAGAACACATAATTATAAAAGCATATTGTGACGTCGTCACAATGGAGAAAGCGCCTCTATTCATAAACATTTCCACAGCTGGAGAAAACGTGTTTTTAGCTGCATTGTGTTGTATCAGACAGCTGGACCGTCGGCGTCGGTGTGTCTGGGGGACACTATGGGCTAGGCATCGCTGCATTATTTCTATTCATGGGCAGTGATTGTACGTCTTGAATGCTGGCGCCTCTGCAGGCGGCGGCGAGGTGTTTGAAGTGCCAGATGTCAGCCGGGCCCTTGTCGCCGGGAACCTTTGAGAGGGACCGGACTTTTGTCATCTCTGCACGAATGGATGACGTGCAAGACCGTTGGTGCCGGGTGCAAAACCCTGAGGTCGGCCAATGGGGATTGATGAGGGGCGTGGAGTGAACCCGCCCCTAGTGTTTAAAAGACAAGACTCCTGATGAACTCCGGATGAACGAACTGCTGGAGACTCCGAGATAGATTCCGGGTGAGAAGCCTACTGACGAAGGGAGACTCCTGATGAACTGCTGGGGGACTCCGACGATAGATTCCGAGAGAGAAGCCTGCTGACGGAGGAAGAGACTCCGGACAGACTCCGAAGACTCCTGAGAGACTCCCACGAGAGATTCCCGGAATTGAACCCTGCGGACGAAGGAAGAGACTCCGGACAGACTCCCACGAGAGATACCCAGGAGAGAGGCCTGCTGACGAAGGAGGGAGCAAAGAGACTCCGGAAAGACGGCTGATAGAATACAACGAGAGATTCTTTAATAATTAGCTTAGCGTACATTTTCAATGTGGAGCCACGACGTTACAATATGCTTTGACATTTTTATTTCACAAAAATATTATACTGAGACAACTAGGATTCAATATATTACGTGATGTGTTTAGGGTTAACATTAATCAACGCTTTCGCTATTTTTAAACTACCAAAACCCATGTGTACCGCTTCGGTCCGCTTTGATAACTCAGTCAAATAACATCAAAACTGGTATAAAATAATAAAAGCTTTTATTTCGCTGAATGTTTTAAAGATACATTGAATTGGTTTAAGGCACAAAACATGTGATTGCCACTTCATCTTACAATAAAATCGAATTCACACTCTTGTGCTTTGACTTAAATAGAGAACAACTGCTACTGGAATATGTTGCCAGATCCGTTGCTGGATTTTAATTGCAGGATGACATACAATGACGAAAGCTCCCAGAACTAAAAAGGAGGGGAAATACAAGTAGTTGAGGAACAGGTGAAGTACTCTCACAATGTTAGCTATATTAAGCAGAAATTTATTACTCAGTGAGTGAGTGAGAGTTACATTAACGTCGTGCTATAAAGAGACACTAGGGCTATTGAAGTCGGATTTAACGTCCATCGGTCTTCAGCTGTACTAGGCTCGAACTCATGACACACCTGCCGCGCGTCCGTGACCTTGGCCATTAGGCTACCACGCTCCCTGTACATAACGAATCAAAGAAGATGAAGGTTCTATTGTCAAAAGGGAGTTAGTAAATTTTTTTGTCTAGACTTAAAGAATAACAAACCTAAGTCCTTTGTTTTGGGGTCTTCTACTAATCCTCTTGGGGAAAATATTCTTTAACTGTGATTTTAGTTTAAAAACCACTTTCCGTAGAGATGACTTGATTTTATACGAATGTAACCTATTTAACTGACGGTCGCTGAGTATGTGAGTTTAATGGTTAATCGTTGATCGTAAAGCATGAAATACAAGTATTGGAAAAGTTGAACAGCGATTGAGTGGTCACACGTCTTGAGATAATAAGTCGACGTAGAATTCACCAGGAATTGAGGAAGTAATCAACCTTGGAGCTGAGAAGGATCATAACAAGGAGTTTTAACTCCAGATAAGTGTTTTTAATGATCTAGTGTAGGTTAAGGGTTAGGATTTTAGATTGCTCCCATAGTTAAGTTATAAAATTGTATGTTTCATAAAGTGCTAAAGAAAGAATAAAAGTAACTATTTTTAAGACCATGTCTTGAACTCTTTTGCACCCACAACCTTCGGGCCACGACATCTTTAATAAGGGATATGACCTTCCCTAACGGCAATGTTTGAAACCATCTGTTCCTACCTAATACCAAATTATCCAGCAGTTCTTGAGATAAGAGCTGCTACTTTTCAAGAAGCATTTGTTTCAGCTGTCTAGAGAGTTCTTCGGAGTATACAATCTTGCTACCAGGCACCTCTCTAAAGCATCTTTAATGGGATTTCAATTAGAGGAGGAAGCTGGACAATCCAATCTGGTGCGACCCTTTGCCAGAGTGCCATTACTGGCAGTTGCTAAGCAGTGTTGCCGAATGTCCGATTCCGATCTCCTTTCACGTGCAAAATGATAAACCAGACATCGCTTGCCATTTTTATCCTCGTTTGTTCATCTCCAACCTTTCATACCTGTCATTTGAAAAGTTTTCCAAGCTCTTGAAACTATTCTTTTGCAAATTCCAAACACGTGTGCAATACTCCTCAAAATACGCCCCCTTTCAAGTTAGCCGATCATTATACCCTGCTGAAAGTTTCTTGCAGCCATTAAGAACTGATGATTCCCCTTTCACTTGCAGGGATTTCTGGAACTGCTACCTTCCTCTTTCTTTTTAAGTTCTCTTGGCACTAAGATCGTGCATTCCACACGTTTGCGTGTCGTGGCATCCCTTCTGATGTCATAGTGCTGATATTTACATACGTATCACTTTTCTACAGAGCTGCTTTTTCGCTGTTCAGATCGAAAAAATCCGATTCAAAAGCTTCAAGACTGTATGCTGAAAAATGGATTTATTACTTAAGTTTTGCACTCTTAGATATATTTTATACACTCCTCAAAATTGAAACTGCAGCTCCAAGAAATAATTCACGTAGTGTCATGCAAATTTCAGGAACGATAGTTTTGTGATGGATATGCAAATGATTAAATTTGCTCACGCATCTGATCACGTAGTACTGATATTCGGACTATAAAGGCCAGCAACTTTCCCTTCATATAAACAGCATCGACGGGTATGGCGGTGACACGGATAACGCTGTGAAACAACTCATTCCGTCGAGTGTCAAACTGATTTCCCATGTATCCTTTTTGACTGCACGACTTTGTGTAAAGACCGCTTTGAGATCCCACGGGACTGGTATTGAAGGAAGAAGCAGTTTAACTTTTACAGAGTAGTGAGTAAAATATAACCATATTGAAACATACTAATTTTTTTCTCTGATCCATTTAGGCGAATGAGAAGGTAATTTTTTTGAATTGTCTGTTCTTGTGCCGGATTGTTTTTGAACAAAAGGATTTAATTATTTTTTTTTATGTAGAAAACCATGGCCTAACATCGAAGACACCTACTCACAGCAATTTTTCTTAAGGTGCTGAATGTTTTCGTAACAACAGGGAAGTAATAGGTGAGGAAAAGGACAGTTTAGTTTTTCCAGGAATTACCTGCCTACTCCTACATGCATTTGTGTATTTTATGTTTTTCAAACAAGGCTCTTAAATGTCTATTGCTGGAAAGTGTTTAGTTTTGATTTATGAAGACGTTAGTATATACAGTCGGACCCCAATTTAACGAACCCCTATGCTGATTTTATATATATTTGTAAAACCTTTTTAAAGAATCTTAATTTTTGAGCATCTTTACCCAATCATCCAATTAGAAGTGTTATCTAATTTTTACAAGTATAACAAACAGTACAAGTCTAAAGACAGTTTTGTCTTCGATGGAGAATGAGTGGTTACATTATCAAGTGGCTGTCAGGAATTCAGCCTATCTGTCTGTTGTATGGTGGAACAACTTTTATACTTACTTTGATCAGTTATAATTTTCTAGGATTTTATGTGTAGTGTACTCTCACAACATCGGATGTTCTTGATCCTCACGCCTTATTGGCTGCTAGAACAGTCCTATTGCATTCCATTGGTCGGTAGAAATGCATTCTGACATTTTTTCAGTTTTCCCAGAATTCCTCTATGAAAAGAGTGATATTCTAACTCAATTTTTAATTGAGTTGTCATGAAATAAAGTTTATTTTTGATATTAATCATACTTCATTGCTTTGCTCATAATGCGCTAAATATGTTTCAGTGACATTTAATCAGTCATATATTGAAGGATTTTGCCCATTGGTAATGTTTGATGAAAAAGCCTTAGATGGTGTTTCCTTCTGTGGTGACATTTATGTTATAATTGCATCACAGTTGCGAAATTCTTTCTGAAGCTTAACAAATTTAGCAAGTCGAGAATTTATCACAACGTAAAAGCTTGACTGTGTGTGTGTGTGGAGGCTTGGCTTGTAGCGCAGTAAGAACTGGACTGGAGGCTTGGCATGTAGCGCACTATAAATTAGGAAGAAGAAATTGTGGAATTGCTGTGGAACTGGTTTTGCCATTGAGCTGAAAGGACGTAGAAGAAGAAAAACGTGGTCTCGAGCATGCAGATGGTGAAGAAGATGATGCCTGCAGTTTTCCTATGTCATGTATAATTGTAAATAGAGCTGTAAATAGAGTGGTGTGGTTTGAAGTAAAATAATAATAAAAGGTTAATCCGGGAATGGAATTAAATATTTAATTCAACTACACGACGACCTGACAACAAGTATTTTGCTATCAAAATTATATTATGGCCGTATTCGGCAAATGTTGAAGAATAGGACTCGAATTCGGAAAAAAATTTCAGATATAAAAGCATCCCCCCCCTCAACATTAATATTATATTCTGGCTTCACAATCCTGTAGAGAATTACTTATTTTATCGTGTCATTAATTTTTAACCAGGTTGGTATGTTTTTTTCTTTTATAAAATGTGTTTAGTATTTTTCTCTTACATCGTAATGCTAAATGAGCTATCCCTTTACATGTTAAAAGGGAAAAATTTATTATTCATGATATTTTTTGAAATTTTAAAAACACTATATTATAAATAAATCTATGAGTTACAATGATACAAATTTTCATGAAAATAGAAGAATTTTTCTGTCCGAAAATGGGCTCAGAGTTTTGTTCAAGCTCTTGTACATTTGGCGAAGACAGCCTTAATAAGTAAGTTTATTCAGCCAATTAATAATTTAAAACTGTTATGCAAGTTGTACATTATTTGGAATTTAGATTTCATTTGTGTATTAATAATTGCATGAACTATAAAATATGTATAAAGAGTATATAGATTTACTAGAGGTCCTACTTTTACAGGGTGTTCCAACAATACCGATCCTTTTCCATGAAAATACAAATGTATTGATTTCTTTCACAAGTGTTTAAAGAAATGTTTTTCCTTCCTTCCTCAGTAGCTCGACAGCCCAGGGTGGGCCTTGGTCTTCTCAAGAAGCCTTTTCCATGCCAGCCTACTTCCTGCTAGTGTTCTCCAATTCTTAGTTCTCAAAATTAGCAAACCTTTTTCTAGGCCGCCAATCCATCTAATATTTAGCCTGCCCTTTTTTCGTGTGCGAATTGGTTGAGCATTGAAGACTTTTTTTAGTGGTGCGGTCTTCGTTCAATCTGACAACGTGATCTGCCTATTTAATTCGATTTATTTTGATGAAGTTAACAATGTCGGATTCATTATATGATTGATAGAGCTCAAAATTTGATCTCCTTCGCCACTTTCCATTTTCCTGAATGCCTCCGAAAATAAATCTTAAAATCTTCCTTTCGTAACCACTTATCGTGTTCTCATCTGTTCAAGACATGGATCATGTTTCACATGCACAAGTTAATACTCTTAAGACTTTTATACAATACAACCTTTGTTTTTCTTTTGATTAAATTCAATTTCATCTATTTTCGTATTCCATTCAAACATCTATTAGTCATAGTAATTCTCGTTTGGATTTCAGTAGTACCAATCGTTTCTATTGTTAATTTCCGAACCTAAATAAGTGAAACTGTCAACAACTTCAAAATTATACTCTTCAATTTTAAAGTGGGAATTGTTAAAACATGATTAAGTTCAAGGCATGTACTTGGTCTTATTCTCATTGATTTTCAGTCCCATCTTGAGGACCTCTTTCTCTAAAGACAGGCTTGCCTTAGTGCGGTGGGTGTTCGTGCAATGATATCAATGTCATCAGCAAAAGCCACAACTGTATTCATTTATTAAAAATATTTCCTCTGGTATTGGTATTGGAATCGCTTACCACTTTTTCTAATGCTAGATTAAAGAGAAGACACGCTAGTGTATCTCCCTTTCGAACGCTATTTTTTATTTCCAATGGGTCCGAAAGATCATTCTGCACCTTAACCATGATATTTAAAGAAATGCTCTACTTAGAAAAAAAAAATAGTCATCGTTTCCTGGAAACTGGGAGGTAAAACATATGAAGAGGTGCGTCAGCTGTCAGTTGGAGAACAACCACTAGCAAGGATCAATATCAGGCTACTCATGAAAAAATTCAGACAAACTGATAGCGTGGGGGATGTAAAACGTCCTGTTATTGGCCCTTGTTGGTGGCTGTTTTCCAATTCACAGCTGACACACCTCTTCATATGTTCTGCCACCCAGTTTCCGTGGCCACGGTAGCTTAGTGGTCAAGGTAACGGACTTGTGGCTGGCGTGTCAGGAATTCGAGCTCAGTACCGCTGAAGACCGCCGCGTAGGAGAACGATGCACGCTAAATCTGTCGAGAGCTCAAACTTCCTCAATTTGTATGGTAGTTAGGAGAGGGAGTGCCAGCTCAAGTGTCGTCTTCGTCACTTGACCATGGTTCAAAATTAAGAGGCCCGTCGCCAAAAGCCCTCAAGTAGTTCAACAGTGCGCCGTTAATAAGATAAGCAAAAAGATTTTATTGTTAAGGAAGTAGATGTAATGGCTCGGGGATGTTTTAATTTACGAGGTTGGGAAAGTAATGTTCCAGGTCGCTATATTTCCCTTGGTTCAAATGTGACTTCTTTGCTTGGACTGTTGTGGAATTTAGACAAAGATACATCAAAATGTAATCTCAATTATTCAGGGGAGGATGAGATAAGTAAACGTAATGCTTTGACTATATACGGTACGTAAAATTTTCGATCCCCTGGGTATTTTGAGTCCGACCACTTTGTTGCCTAAGGTACTGTTACAGGAAGCTTGGAAACTGAAATTAAAATGGGATGAACCCTGGCCCGAAAACACACAGGAAGTTTTTCGGAAGTGGTGGAATGAAGTACAATATCTTGAGAAAATTGATATCCCACGTTACGTTGAGATAAAGGAGAATTCGGAGTTACATCTCTTCGTAGATGCATGCAAGAGTTCCTATGGGGCTTATGCTTACATTCGAACTGTAACGCCCTTAGGAATCAAAACTCGATTGATCAGGGCAAGGTACAGGGCAGCGCCATTAAAAACTTTGACTATTCCGCGACTGGAATGGATGGCTTGTTGTGTTGGGGTGCGAGGCTGGTTCCCTTAGTGTGTATGCTGTCGTGGATTTACCTGATTTAAAAATTATTTCTTGAAGTAAATCAATGGTAACTCTGGTTGTTGAAGAACGATTTGGATTGGTCAGTTTTCGTGGCCAATAAAGTAAATGAAATTAATAGCCATTCGTTTTGTCTCATAGATGTTGCGGTTTGTGATAAACGCGAAGAAAAAACGTGAATTTTGAGAGATTGGAGATTTGACCATTCACGAGATAGAATCAAAATTTTCCAAGCAAAGTTTTTTTACTCTGAGAACTCTTTTCCTAATATGAATGTCATTACAGACGTAAACGGTATAAAAAGAGTCAAAACTCGAATTACTGAGCAGTCAGACCATCCGGAATTAATTTACCCCATTATTTTACCAGGCAGTCTCTTTACCCAACGACTTGTTGAATACTATCACCTACAAAATTGTCATACCGGAATACAAATTCTACTCGTAATATTAAGGGAGAGATTTTGGGTAGTGAGAGGCAGAAGGGTGGTCAGGAAAATTGTAAGAAATTGTATAAGATGCCAACGATATAAGGGTAAATCTCCAGGAAGTAAACTAGTGTCCCTGCCGAGCGATCGTGTCATGGACGCAGCGGTGTTTGAGGTAATGGGTGTAGATTTAGCAGGGCCGTTAAAGGTCTTGAATTGTCTTGTTTACGCGCGCAACATATAGGACCGTTCATTTTGAGTTGACGCCCACTTACCTATCCAAAAACTTCGATGATTTAGCTCCTCTGTCACCAGCCATGTTTCTAGCAGAAAATCGCAACCTGGATGCAGGGCCAATCCTAGCAGGTGTGCAGCTCGTGCACCACACGCGGGCGGCCGCCAGGCCGTATTTGATTCTATCAATCAATCAAGCAAAAAATTTTACTATTTTTTCAAACATAAATATTTTGAATTTTGAATAGTTATTAAAAAATCAAATAACAATTTCCCGATAGCACAGCACAGTTTAAGAAAAAGTAGAATGTTAGTGCACAATGTGTTGGTCGATTGTCAATAAATGTCTATTCTTTACAAACATCCTTCATCTGATAGCAAAATTCGTGGTACATCTGACAATACCGTACTAAAAAAGTTTTTTTTTAATGCTTAATAGCAGCCCTAGCAGCGCAATGTGGATCGATGCTTAACAAAGGTGTCTCAAAAAGGATATTTGCGAAAAGTTTCTGTACGAAAATATCTAATACAGTTAATCTAATAATGTTTAAATTGCAATATGTGTGCATTTGAGGAAATTTCAAGTTTTCAATTTAACCTTACAATTTAGAAAAACAAATTAGAGGACAGAAGTGATTTTTGCTTATGGTTTTACAACTCTTATATACTATACCCACAGGGGCAGCTCTTTGGCTGGACAAACCGGAACCATGTCCGGGGTGGCATTTAGACCGAATTTGAAAAATATACATATATATTTTCTTGTTACGAAAGAATTTGGATGAAATCATTTTCTAAACCATTATCATTTACACTTTGGAAACGTGGAAAATTATTATTTTGTTTTAGACTGAATTGAAAAGTCGACCATTGCTAGTAAAATTTGTAAGGATTTTATCTCTTAAAAAATAAAAGCTGTATTACGTAGCAATTTTTACTTTGCAAGTTTATGGGTACTCGATCTCGGGATGCAGGTAGATATGCTTATCATGACAAGATTTTCACTGCACTGACATGAAGAGGATCCCGGGAAATCGTCAGATTTTCGTAATTGTTGTATTCTCGGGAGTGGCACGGGGCTTAAATAATCCATGGAGTAGTTATTTTTTACTGGACTGTGGATAATGGCGTAGCTTAGAACATTTGAGCCCCCTGCAAAGTCAAGTTTTTGTCTCCCGAGTTGCCTTTTACAAAAGGTAGGTACTTGGCGGTTGCCAGGCTTTGGACCCCCTAGAGCACTGCTCTCCCCCCCCGTGATGCGGGGATGTACGTTACGCCACTGACTGTAGATTTCAACCTCGGCCATAAAATTTAGCTGACCCTACTGTGGCATTTTGCGATCGTTCACCCTGAACTTCCTGAATGGTGGAATTTTCGTTACCCCAGCAGTGGGGTAAGAGTGTATGTAATAAGAGAAAAGACATACAAGAAATTTTTTCAGTTTGTCGTGGTAAAGCGTAAATCCTTGAAACTTTTTGGCCAAATCAGTTTCTGTCTATCGAACATCGCTTCTTCAACTAAAAGTATTTAGTTTTTACAGGAATCGCATTTCGTAGCCTACCAAACTGATCAAAGTTCCGAAATCTTGATTAATGGGGATAACACACGTAAGTACTAATACTTAAAACTATATTTTTAATTAAAAAAAATTCGGATATTTGTTTTTATTATGAGATATTTAATTGAATTAGTAATTTCGAGAAGAAAATGAACCACCAAACTATTTTAGGGAGATTATTTTTAAGCAATCTCGCAACTTCTTTTTTATTCATTATTTTTCTTAACTTAACTTTCTCTCGAGTGAGATTTTTATATTAATATTTATTTATATTTATGTAACATTTATATAGCTAGTCCACAAACAAGATATCGGTTATACAAATAAAATCTCTTAAATACAATAATTAATATTTTCAACGTACGTAATCGTTACTTCTCTCAGCAGCATATAAATTTTCAAGTATTTATATATATTAATATTTATCTCTTAGTATAGTGCTTCTGAAATTGCGGGACGTGATAACCCTGTGAGGGGGGCGCGAGCATATCGAAAAGTCAAAAGCAAAGTATTTAAAAAATTACAAATTTACTGAAAGGAAGCAAAACAAAATATACATTCGGACATAATAAAAAATAAAATACACATTTACATCTGATATAATATACTTATAAATGTATCAGTACTACACGATGTATTTTTGATAATTAAGGTATCCGACGAGACTTGTGACAACATATTTTTTTTAAAAAAAAGGGAGGTATGGAGATTTTTTTGTTGTTTTTAGATTTATTTATTGCATTTTATAAAAAATATGCTAAAATTAAATAGAGAAACAGAAATTATTACTACTAAAATGGGTAAAAATTGACAATTCTGATGTGTTGCTATCTTATTCATTTTTGAAGTAACCTTCAAGATAAGAGATATTTTAATTTTTTCAAAAACTGGAGCACTTTATCTTAGTTGTAATATAAAATTTGCTTAAAAAAACAGTGATTATATTCACATAAGGGGCTGTAAATTTTGAAATAAAACAGTGGTTAATAAATCTTAAGGTTAAAACACTTCTGCTATAAAACAGAACATACACAAAAAAGTCCAGTTAATTATTTTCAAAACTTTTTGAGCAATCGCTAGTCCCGTTTAAGCATTAAAAAAAAACAGATTTCGAGTAAAACGCGTGTTAAAGTATGACATATATCTTGCTCAAAGTAATGGGCATCTTCTCTTACTAAATCACTTATAGTTTTTGTTCTAGAGAACAGAAAACAATAAACTTGGTATTTTAAAAAAGCTAATAAGATGGCCTAAAAAATAAAATCTTAAAAAACTTTTGTCAATTTTTAGCAGAATTCACAATTTTAGGGTAGTCGGAAACTATTCACAATTCTAAATTAAGAACAAGTTTAAAAATTACTAGTGATCCACATAGGCTTGTCATATACAGAATTTAATATTTATCATGATAATTTGTACAGTTTATGATTACAATCATGTATTTGTAGCTTTAGCGTCAAAGGGAATTATTATTGCACTCAATTATTCTTATTGTGTGAAGGGGGGGGGGCGCGCGATGAAAATTATGATTGAATATTGGATCGCAAGCATTGAAATTTGGCGAAGAACAGTCTTAGTACTTACTTTAGAGAAATAATTGATTCAGCTTCCACTGATTAAAATTTAAACACACGTGAGTCAGTAAAGGATCATTAATATTAAATGTGATTTTTTTTCGAAGTTTTTAATTGTAAGGTTTTTTCTCCTATGTCGTTAACATTTTTTGCCTTTAGTCCTAAAAGAGATAATTTTTTTTTTTTCATTAAAAAAAGTTTAAACTTTTAATTTGGGTAAAGAATTTTCCTCTGTGTATATGATAAAGTTGAAAATAAAAAATCAAGATAGTAACAGCATCTGCAAAATAAAGATAGTGTGACATATTTATTTATCATAAACTAAGTAAAATCTTTTGTATTCGAAATTCTAATAATTTCTTTTTTTTTTTTAGAATAATTATTAATTCCTTCGAAATACTTCTTTCTATAGGTTTCGTTAATGACTACATTTGAAAATTATTTATCAAAATATTTCGGAGATTTCATAGGAGATCAAAGGTAGATCTTAAAATTTATGTTTGCCTCACCAAATTACACTAATTTTGCAGGGAGTATGGATGAAAATGTATTTAATACACTTTTTATTATTTTGAACCGTTTTCAGGTTTATTAATAGTTACATGACATGCATTTTTAATTTTTAATTAAAGTACAAACATTTAAAAATGTTTGAGTCGATGCTAAATCGGAAATGGAAGGGAAAAAATGTATTCCCCTTATTTTATATAATAATTATTGATATTATTTAAAAACAACTTGTTTTTAAATTTTTTGAAATTTTGATGTATTTCTGAGAATGGAAAAACCTAATTACTACGTTAAGGGTGACAAATGTGCAAAAAACAGGATATTTCGCTTAGAGCAGCGTTTGGCAAACTGCTGTCCTTTTAGATTCTGCTTTTATATACAATTAAAAATTATTTCTGTTGAAAAGACTTATTGTTTACCTTTCAAATTTATCAATATCTCTTGGGAAAAAAACTCGTAGTTAAATGCACAGTTAAATATTTGACAGGCTTACTGACAGAATTCATAGTTAAATATGTATCTGATTGGTCTTTTTTGCGATTTCTAGTTATATATTTGTGTTTAGTATTGAGATTCAAGTATTTTTTTTATTTAATGTGTTTCTGATTTTCTACCATATGTACTTTAAATGTCAATTTTCTTCTTTGTTGAACCTTGAAGGTTCGAGGCCGTAGTATGTGTTAAATCATGAAATTTGATATATTTATACCATCTTCTGTAACTTTCTAACTATCTCGATCTGGGGCCACAACGGGCATTCCGGACACCCATAGCATGTCCGGTGTCAGCTAACCGAAGGGGGGGGGGGCAGAGGTAATACAATTTTTTGGATGATAGCGAACCTCAGGAGATGTTTTATTTCACTCTTGAGTAATTACCTGAAGGTTGAAACAAACTCTCTTCTGATCTCTATCATGAACAAACTCCCTTTCAAAGAAGTTGAAATTAGCACAACTCAATCTTTTAAAATTAGCTCGTTTGAAGTAGTAACAGTTAATTTGTTTTTAATTTCGAATTATTTATTATTTTTTTAAGACTTAAATTAATATACAAATACAGAAGTACATCCTGTAAGGTACACCTTCGAATAAGGCACAATTAATGTTGCTACCGGTCTCTTTGAATATGGACTTTATGTATTTACCTCTTATTGAACATTCTATTAAAGTGATACTAAAAATAGTTTTTTATTCTTTCTTTGTAAAATTTTTAAGATTTCGAAGACAAGTTTGTGTTTTTCTTAAATAAATTAAATATAGTTTTGTCCTAATAAACCAATGTAATTTAACAGTGGAAAGGAACAGAGAAATAAAAAATTACAACATTGTTTGTTCTACGCTTCGATTTAGAGACAAAACAGAATATGTAATAAAGTGATTGCACCTCTTGGAGGCGCGTTTTCTCTATGGGTTTACATAAAAAATAAAAATGCTGGCTTAGGCTGACACAATGCACTAGGTTTCAAAATGATTCGTACAATGGAATATTTTAAATAAAATTCTGTAAGTACAAGAAAACCTGTGACTAAGGTATTTATTTGTATGTCATTTACTTAAAGATAAATACGAATTTAATTTCTAATTAAACTAATTTGTTTAGCATTAAAGGACAAAATGCCCAATGTCTAGTCTGGTGGGTTTAAATTTCTTACTCTAGCACAGGGTTGGCGAACCTTTTTTGAGACGTGGGTAAAATGTTGTCCATAATTTGTTTAGTACTAGCTCGTGGGTCACTAATGCCCATTTGCACCAGAGTTAAACTCAAAATTTTTTAACTGGGTGTTTTTAAAATTAAACATCTTTAAAAAAATCAGTTGGCTTATAACGGGTAAAATTGGACGTGGTTTGACTATTTGAAAACTTTTAATGGGTTTAAAAATTTTCTTGTGTTTGGTGCAAATGGCAATAAGCGTTTGAATGAACAAGGAATAACAAAAATTACAATACAATATGTATTATGAAATATTACTTATTACTATATATATATATATATATATGTATATAACAAAATTGGTTATGAAGTATGTAATGAAATATTTTTTGCTGTTTAATTTCAGACAGTTTTTTAATATTAGGGTTCATATTTCGTATTCATTAGCTTAACGCATTTTGGAGTTAATTAATTCCCCGTCATTTCTATTAGAAGATTTTGCAAAGTTCATTGAAGAAAACAATTTTTTCATCAATATGTGGACGCAAACATTGTTAAAACATAGTTAACTAGTGTTTTCATTTATATAAAACTCTACTAGCTGACCCGACCCGGCGTTGCACAGGCTTTTACCGAGGGTATAACTTAATCCCCATGTTAATTTCCTCCTTTCTTTCTGACGCCAGCACTTTTGTGTGAGTGTGACGCGTACGATGTGAGTGTATGGCCCGTGAGTGCGTGTCATGGCTTTCTCGTTTAACACTTTCCCTTCTCTTCACAAAATCAGCACTTCCAACATTATTTCTCGAAATTACTTTTACATCTTTGTTTCTTTCCTCTCCGCTTAGCCCGGCGTTGCACGGGCTTTTACCAGTGAATAACTTAATCCCCATGGGAATTTCCTGTTTCCCTCAGGACGATAGCACTTATGTGTGTGTACGCGCGATGTGAGTGATTTCTTTAACTATGACATTAAAACTCCCTTTTTCGAAATTTGTTCTTGCGTTGGTGTGGTGTGATACTTAGGAGATGTGGGTAAAAGCTTAGGTGTCGTCCTCGTCACTTGACGATGGTTGAAAAATTTTAGGTCCGTCGCTAAAAACCCTCGAATAGGCGAACAGTGCGAATTTATTAATCACTCACTCACTTTTCAATTCTTTCGTTGCAATTTTTTAGTCCCCGGAAACGAAAATGTAGCCTTTTTAAAAATAGTTGTATGTTGAAAAAAGACAGAAAGTATAAATTTTTCAATTTACAAAATTTCACTACTATTTTAAATCTTGAAGTAAAATTGTGAGGATATTTTGAAATGTTTGACACACGGGAAAATAGTTTCATGCAATTTATCTTTATAAAAGAAGAAATTATTAAATGATTGTTTTTAAGTATTTTGAGTGTTTGTTAAAAAAAAGTTTTTGGCTTTTTATTTTTTAAATCACTGATTCTAAAATTTTTAAAAATCATTTTTTTTTTAACCTCAACGATTTTGATTCATTTTAGAAAAAAATCATAAATATGCAAAATATCATTGTTTTGTAAAAAAAAAGTTTTTTTTTAAAATTTTAAAAAAAATAGTTTTTGGCATTTTATTTTTTAATCACAGATTCTAAATGATCAATGAATTTTTAAAAATCATTTTCATTTAAATTCATCTATATTTATTCATTTTAGAAGAAATCATAAAATACAAAACAAAATTAATTAATTATTTTATACTAATAGTGATTAAAAATATTCATTTAGTAATTAATTGTGATATGCCAATTTAGTGATTTTTGATATATTAATAACACGCAATTAATAATGAAGAATTTTTTATTTGAACATAGCTTTATTTTTTTCTAAGGAAGTTATGCTTATTTAACTGAATAGTTCAAAAAAAATAATTTCGAAATGGGCAAATTTTGCGTTTTTTATTATGAAATTATATGTCAAAAAGATTTATACATTAGGCATTATTTTAAAGTAACTATACGTTTTATGAAGAGAACAAAATTTTGGTAGATAAATATTTTAAATGTCTCAGAAATGTATTGAATACATTTTGTCATCTTAATCTAACATCTATAATGATTTAATTTTGAAAATTATCTAAAGAAAAAATGACGAAAATTGAAGCAAAAATAACTTTACTCGCCAAATT